>OU342740.1:69700711-69809797 GCA_910589775.1 Avena eriantha
ATGAATCTAGTTGTGGTTTAAGAAAAGAACACACATGCAATGACACTGGTGGATCCATTTGGTTTAGGAAAGGAACACATATGCAATGACTCTGGTGGATCCATGTGGTCTAGGAAAAGAATACACATGCAATGACTCTAGTGGATCGATGTGGTGTATGAAAAGAACACACATGCAATGACACTAGTGGATCCAAGTGGTTTATGAAAAGAACAGACATGCAAATGACTCTGGTGGATCCATTTTGTTTATGAAAAGAACAAACATGCAATGACTCTAGTTGTGGTTTTTGAAAAGAACACGCATACAATGACACTGGTGGATTCATTTTGTTTATGACAAGTACACACATGCAATGACACAGGTGGATGCAAGTGGTTTATGAAATGAACACACAAGCAATGACACTGGTGGATCCATGTGGTTTATGAAAAGAACACACATGCAATTACATTGGTGGATCCAACAGGTTTATGAAAAGAACACACCTGTAAATGACTCTGGTGGATCCATGTGGTTTATGAAAAGAACAAACATGCAATGACTCTGGTGGATCCAAGTGGTTTATGAAAAGAACAGACACGCAAATGACTCTAGTAGATCCATGTGCTTTATGAAAAGAACAAACATGCAATGACTCTAGTTGTGGTTTTTGAAAAGAACACACATACAATGACACTGGTGGATTCATTTGGTTTATGACAAGAACACACATGCAATGAAACTAGTGGATGCAAGTGGTTTATGAAAAGAAAACACATGCAATGAGACTGGTGGATCCATGTGGTTTATGAAAAGAACACACATGCAATGACACTGGTGGATCCAAGCGGTTTATGAAAAGAACACACATGCAAATGACTCTGGTCGATCCATGTGGACTAGGAAAAGAAGACACATGCAATGGCACTAGTGGATCGAACTGGTTTATGAAAAGAACACACTTGCAAATGACTCTGATGGATCCATGTGGTTTATGAAAAGAACAAGAATGCAATGACTCTAGTTGTGGATTATGAAAATAACACACATGCAATGACACTGGAGGATCCATTTGGTTCATGAAAAGAACACACATGCAATGACACTAGTGGATCCAAGTAGTTTATGAAAAGAACACACATGCAATGACTCTGGTGGATACATGTGGTTTATGAAAAGAACAAACATACAATGACACTGGTGGATCCAAGTGGTTTATGAAAAGAACACACATGCATATGACTCTGGTGGATCCATGTGGTCTAGGAAAAGAAGACACATGCAATGGCACTGGTGGATTGATGTTGTTTATGAAAAGTACACACATGCAATGACACTCGTGGATCCAAGTGGTTTATGAAAAGAACACACATGCAAATTACTCTGGTGGATCCATGTGGTTTATGAAAAGAACAAACATGCAATCACTCTAATTGTGGTTTATGAAAAGAGGACACATGCAATGGAACTAGTGGATCCATTTGGTTTATGAAAGAAGACACATGCAATGACACTAGTGGATCCAAGTGGTTTATGAAAAGAACACACATGCAATCACACTAGTGGATCCATGTGGTTTATGAAAAGAACACACATGCAATGACACTGGTGGATCTAAGTGGTTTATAAAAAGAACACATATGCAATTATTCTGGTGGATCCATTTGGTTTAGGGAAGGAAGACACAAGCAATGACTCTAGATGTAGTTTAGGAAAAGAACACACATGCAATAACTCTGGATGTGGTTTAGGAAAGTAACTACATGCAATCACTCTGGTGGATCCATGTGGTCTAGGAAAATAAGACACATGTATTGACTCTAGTGGATCCATGTGGTTTCTGAAAAGAACACACATGCAATGACACTGCTGGAACCAAGTGGTTTATGAAAAGAACACACTTGCCAATTACTCTGGTGGATCCATGTGGTTTATGAAAAGAACAATCATGCAATGAATCAAGTTGTGGTTTAAGAAAACAACACACATGCAATGCCACTGGTGGATCCATATGGTTTAGGAAAGGAACACATATGCAATGACCCTGGTGGATCCATGTGGTCTAGGAAAAGAATACACATGCAATGACTCTAGTGGATCCATGTGGTGTATGAAAAGAACACACATGCAATGACACTAGTGGATCCAACTGTTTTATGAAAAGAACAGACATGCAAATGACTCTGGTGGATCCATTTTGTTTATGAAAAGAACAAACATGCAATGACTCTAGTTGTGGTTTTTGAAAAGAACACACATACAATGACACTCCTGGATTTATTTGGTTTATGACAAGAACACACATGCAATGAAACTAGTGGATGCAAGTGGTTTATGGAAAGAACACACATGCAATGACACTGGTGGATCCATGTGGTTTATGAAAAGAACAAGAATGCAATGACTCTAGTTGTGGATGATGAAAATAACACACATGCAATGACAGTGGAGGATCCATTTGGTTCATGAAAAGAACACACATGCAATGACACTAGTGGATCCAAGGAGTTTATGAAAAGAACACACATGCAATGACTCTGGTGGATACATGTGGTTTATGAAAAGAACAAACATGCAATGACACAGGAGGATCTAATTGGTTTATGAAAAGAACACACATGCAAATGAGTCTGGTGGATCCATGTGGTCTAGGAAAAGAAGACACATGCAATGGCACTGGTGGATCGATGTTGTTTATGAAAAGAACACACATGCAATGACACTCGTGGATCCAAGTGGTTTATGAAAAGAACACACATGCAAATTACTCTGGTGGATCCATGCGGTTTATGAAAAGAACAAACATGCAATGACTCTAGTTGTGGTTTATGAAAAGAGGACACATGCAATCGAACTAGTGGATCCATTTGGTTTATGAAAGAATACACATGCAATGACACTAGTGGATCCAAGTGGTTTATGAAAAGAACACACAAGCAATGACACTAGTGGATCCATGTGGTTTATGAAAAGAACACACATGCAATGACACTGGTGGATCTAAGTGGTTTATAAAAAGAACACATATGCAATTATTCTGGTGGATCCATGTGGTTTAGGGATGGTAGACACAAGCAATGACCCTAGATGTAGTTTAGGAAAAGAACCCACATGCAATAACTCTGGATGTGGTTTAGGAAAGTAACTACATGCACTCACTCTGGTGGATCCATGTGGTCTAGGAAAATAAGACACATGTAATGACTTTAGTGGATCCTTGTGGTTTCTGAAAAGAACACACATGCAATGACACTGGTGGAACCAAGTGGTTTATGAAAAGAACACACTTGCAATGACACTGGTGGATCCAAGTAGTTTATGAAAAGAACACACATGCAATGACTCTGGTGGATACATGTGGTTTATGAAAAGAACAAACATGCAATGACACTAGTGGATCCAAGTGGTTTATGAAAAGAACACACATGCAAATGACTCTGGTGGATCCATGTGGTCTAGGAAAAGAAGACACATGCAATGGCACTGGTGGATCGATGTTGGTTATGAAAAGTACACACATGCAATGACACTCGTGGATCCAAGTGGTTTATGAAAAGAACACACATGCAAATTACTCTGGTGGATCCATGTGGTTTATGAAAAGAACAAACATGCAATGACTCTAGTTGTGGTTTATGAAAAGAGGACACATGCAATGGAACTAGTGGATCCATTTGGTTTATGAAAGAAGACACATGCAATGACACTAGTGGATCCAAGTGGTTTATGAAAAGAACACACATGCAATCACACTAGTGGATCCATGTCGTTTATGAAAAGAACACACATGCAATGACACTGGTGGATCTAAGTGGTTTATAAAAAGAACACATATGCAATTATTCTTGTGGATCCATGTGGTTTAGGGTAGGAAGACACAAGCAATGACTCTAGATGTAGTTTAGGAAAAGAACACACATGCAATAACTCTGGATGTGGTTTAGGAGAGTAACTACATGCAATCACTCTGGTGGATCCATGTGGTCTAGGAAAATAAGACACATGAATTGACTCTAGTGGATCCATGTGCTTTCTGAAAAGAACACACATGCAATGACACTGGTGGAACCAAGTGGTTTATGAAAAGAACACACTTGCCAATTACTCTGGTGGATCCATGTGGTTTATGAAAAGAACAAACATGCAATGAATCTAGTTGTGGTTTAAAAAACAACACACATGCAATGACACTGGTGGATCCATATGGTTTAGGAAAGGACCACATATGCAATGACTCTGGTGGATCCATGTGGTCTAGGAAAAGAATACACATGCAATGACAAGGGTGGATCCATTTGGTTCATGAAAAGAACACACATGCAATGACACTAGTGGATCCAAGTGTTTTATGAAAAGAACAGACATGCAAATGACTGGTGGATCCATTTTGTTTATGAAAAGAACAAACATGCAATGACTCTAGTTGTGGTTTTTGAAAAGGACACACATACAATGACACAGGTGGATTTATTTTGTTTATGACAAGAAAACACATGCAATGAAACTAGTGGATGCAAGTGGTTTATGGAAAGAACACACATGCAATGACACTGGTGGATCCATGTGGTTTATGAAAAGAACACACATGCAATGACACTGGTGGATCCAACTGGTTTATGAAAAGAACACACTTGCAAATGACTCTGGTGGATCCATGTGGTTTATGAAAATAACAAGAATGCAATGACTCTAGTTGTGGATTATGAAAATATCACACATGCAATGACACTGCAGGATCCATTTGGTTCATGAAAAGAACACACATGCAATGACACTAGTGGATCCAAGTAGTTTATGAAAAGAACACACATGCAATGACTCTGGTGGATACATGTGGTTTATGAAAAGAACAAACATGCAATGACACTGCTGGATCAAAGTGGTTTATGAAAAGAACACACATGCAAATGACTCTTGTGGATCCATGTGGTCTAAGAAAAGAAGACACATGCAATGGCACTAGTGGATCGATGTTGTTTATGAAAAGACCACACATGCAACCACACTCGTGGATCCAAGTGGTTTATGAAAAGAACACACATGCAAATTACTCTGGTGGATCCATGTGGATTATGAAAAGAACAAACATGCAATGACTCGAGTTGTGGTTTATGAAAAGAGGACACATACAATGGAACTAGTGGATCCATTTGGTTTATGAAAGAAGACACATGCAATGACACTAGTGGATCCAGGTGGTTTATGAAAAGAACATACATGCAATGACACTAGTGGATCCATGTGGTTTATGAAAAGAACACACATGCAATGACACTGGTGGATCTAAGTGGTTTATAAAAAGAACACATATGCAATTATTCTGGTGGATCCATTTGGTTTAGGGAAGGAATACACAAGCAATGACTCTAGATGTAGTTAGGAAAAGAACACACATGCAATAACTCTGGATGTGGTTTAGGAAAGTAACTACATGCAATCACTCTGGTGGATCCATGTAGTCTAGGAAAATAAGACACATGTAATGACTCTAGTGGATCCATGTGGTTTCTAAAAAGAACACACATGCAATGACACTGGTGGAACCAAGTGGTTTATGAAAGAACACACTTGCAAATTACTCTGGTGGATCCTTGTGGTTTATGAAAAGAGCAAACATGCAATGAATCTAGTTGTGGTTTAAGAAAAGAACACACATGCAATGACACTGGTGGATCCATTTGGTTTAGGAAAGGAACACATATGCAATGACTCTGGTGGATCCATGTGGTCTAGGAAAAGAATACACATGCAATGACTCTAGTGGATCCATGTGGTGTATGAAAAGAACACACATGCAATGACACTAGTGGATCCAAGTGGTTTATGAAAAGAACAGACATGCAAATGACTCTGGTGGATCCATTTTGTTTATGAAAAGAACAAACATGCAATGACTCTAGTTGTGGTTTTTTAAAAGAACACGCTTACAATGACATTGGTTGATTCATTTTGTTTATGACAAGTACACACATGCAATGACACTAGTGGATGCAAGTGGTTTATGAAATGAACACGCATGCAATGACACTGGTGGATCCATGTGGTTTATGAAAAGAACACACATGCAATTATACTGGTGGATCCAACTGGTTTATGAACAGAACACACTTGCAAATGACTCTGGTGGATCCATGTGGTTTATGAAAAGAACAAACATGCAATGACTCTAGTTGTGCTTTATGAAAAAAAAACACATGCAATGACACTGGTGGATCCATTTGGTTCATGAAAATAACACACATGTAATGACACTAGTGGATCCAAGTGGTTTATGAAAAGAACACACATGCAATGACTCTAGTGGATCCATGTGGTTTATGAAAAGAACACACATGCAATGACACTGGTGGATCCAAGTGGTTTATGAAAAGAACACCCATGTAAATGACTCTGGTGGATCCATGTGGTCTAGAAAGGAATACACATGCAATGGCACTGGTGGATCCATGTTGTTTATGAAAAGAACACACATGCAATGTAACTTGTGGATCCAAGTGGTTTATGAAAAGAACACACATGAAAATGACTCTGGTGGAACTATGTGGTTTATGAAAAGAACAAACATGTAATGACTCTAGTTGTGGTTTATGAAAAGAACACAAATCCAATGACACTGGTGGATCCATTTGGTTTATGAAAAGAACAAACATGCAATGACACTGGTGGATCCAAGTGGTTTATGAAAAGAACACACATGGAATAACACTGGTGGATCCATGTGGTTTATGAAAAGAACACACATGCTATGACACTGGTGGATCCAATTGGTTTATGAAAAGAACACACTTGCAAATGGTTCTAGTGGATCCATGTGGTTTATGAAAAGAAAAAAATGCAATGACTGTAGTTGTGGTTTATGAAAATAACACACATGCAATGACACTAGTGGGTCCATTTGGTTTATGAAAAGAACACACATGCTATGACAGTGGCACTAGTAGGAAAATGCATATCCATAGGGTCCTTATAAGTGGCGCACATATAACGGGTTCCCCATGGATAGTTATTCGTGGCGCACGAGCTAAACGATGCGCCATTCACCTTCGCTTACGTGCGACGCACGCCTGAAACGATGCGCCACTATCACGTGGGACCTAGACCTGGCGGCCGACCCCATCCATGGGCAGCATATCCGTGGCGCACGAAATGGACATGCGCCACGCATTGAAGAGTTATTAGTGGTGCAAGGACTTCCGATGTGACACGGGTGTTGGTGGGCACATGCATATGAAAATGTGGCAGATTACCTGCGGTGCATGGCCTAGAGGTGCGCCACGGATAGAGTTTATCAGTGGCACACAATTTATAGGTGCGCCACGGATATGTCGTGCCATCCACACAAAAATGTGGCACTTTCCCCTACCTCCACTAGCTAGTGCACTTTCCCTTACCTCCACTAGATCTAGCTCGAGTTGCTCCTCCTCTTCACCCCATTTTCTCTAATAATTTCTCCATTTTAAGTTGCCAAAACCTCTTTGGGTTGGATGGATCTATAAAGGAAACTCCTATCCACCATGTAGATCCATTAAAGTAAGCTCACACGTATTTTCTCTCCTCCTCCACACCAAGTTTGACTAACCACACCACATGGTCTCTCGCGTGGCCTCTCTCGTCTCGATGTAACTTGTGCTTGTTTTGTGTGTGTGGAAGATGATGTTGGCTGTATATATGCTTGTGTTCTTGTGTACATGGATATATGCTTGTGTTCTTGTGTGTGGACGACAGTTTTGGCTCGGGAGACGATGTTTACATGGATATATGCTTGTGTTCTTGTGTATGCTTTGTGTTATGCAGGTGCCAGTGTGTGTGGTGCAATGAATGTTTTCTGAAATGTTGTTTCATTTCTATTTTGGCAAAATTTTGCACTACTCGTATGTCCTATTAATAGGGAAGGTCATGCTGAAATTTTGCATGCATGGTTCTAAATATTCTCTTTTGCCCCATACCGTCGCGCAGGCAACCATGGTTCTAAATATTCATCATGATTTAGAACAACATGACTAAGATAAGATGTCCTTGTAAGAGATGCAAACTTGGTACCCTAATCAAACCTGATTCTTGGACATTGGAGAAGCACTTCCTCATGGGTGGTTTCATGCCCGACTACATTGACGAGGACAACAACAACGGGGCGCCAGCAGGAAATGGTGCTCACGAAGATGCCGGACATGATTATGATGAAGAAGATGCTGGTGGACATGATCATCATGAAGGAGATGCTGGATCCGATGGTGGTGGACAAGACGTGGACACGCAAACACCACTAACTTCAGCTTTACGGGACCCTCATTTTCAAGAACTGCTCCTCAAGGAGAAGAGTAACGACGAAGCTACTGCTAGAGAGAAAGCCAAGCTGGCACAAATGGATAAAGATGGGATTAATCTGTTGTATCCTAGGTGTTGGTCCGAGCATACATGCCTCAATGTAACCCTCAAGGCTCTGGAGATGAAGGTGCAACACAAATTGACCGACATGAGCTTCAACCATATCAGGGAATTCTGGCACGATATACTTCCTGAGGGGAACACATTGCGAAGAGATATCAACGAGGGCAAGAAAGTCTTGTGCCCTCTCGATCTACCGTATGTCAAATACCATGCCTGCCTCAATTACTGCGCACTTTATCGGGGCGAGTACAAGGATAGAACCACATGTCCGGTGTGCGGCCATGCATGATACAATAGAGGGAACACGAAAGTTCCCCAAAAAGTGGTATGGTACTTTCCTATCACTCCCCGTCTGCAGCGGTATTTTGTAGACCTGATGGAAGCGAAGATCATGCAATGGCATGCGGAAAGGGAGAAGCCTAAAGATGATCTGGAGAAGGGCAAGATCCTGACACACCCTGCATACGCTAACTAGTGGCACACATTAGACATGCAGTTCTAAGAGGAGTTCGAGGATGATCCTAGGAACGTTAGGATGGGTATGAGCACAGATGGACTCAATCCCTTTGGCAACCAAAGTAGCACACATAGCACCTGGCCCGTGTTTGTATGGCCGTACAACCTCCCCGTGGCTATGCACGATGCAAAGGTACGTACACATGAGTATTCTTGTTGTTGAAACAACCGGGTATCGACATGAATCTCTATCTCGGGTTGTTGAAAGAGGAGTTATCCATGTTGTGGGAGACGCCAGCCCGTATGTGGGACGCCTACATAGGAGAATATTTCCCTCTGAGAGCCGCGTTGCTCACGACAGTGCAGTACTATCCTGGTCTGGCATATGTATCATGCCAGGTGAACCACGGACACGGTGCATGTGTCAGGTGCATGGAGAAAACCCCACATATGTAGCTACCGAGGGATCCCGGGTCTTCGAAAACTGTGTTCCTAGGGATTCGAAAGTGGCTTCCCGTGGATCACCCAAGGAGAAAACACGGAGATCTGTTCAATGGTGAGGACGAGCTTGAAACAAACCCACCTAGGAGGAGCGGCAAGGATATCAACGACTTCCTGGAATAATGGAAAGAGTGCCCCGCACCGAGAAATAAGCGTCTGAGGACAGAGCCGCTGCTGGATGTATGGAAAGCGAGGTCTGTTTTTTGGGACCTGCCATACAGGAAATCGCTCCACATGTGACATAGCCTTGACCTCATGCACATCACAAAGAACGTGTGCAAGAGTCTAATTATGACTCTTGTCAACATGCTGGAGAGGACCAAAGACGGGCCAAAGGCAAGAAACGACCTGATGATGATGACCTGGATGACGCTCAGACGCTAGAGACTCAAGGTCGTCGGCGCAAAAGGGCTAAGAGGAACGAGTACTACTGCCTCCTTCCTACTTCACTATGAGTGAGGAGGACCTCCAGCAATTTTTCAATGTCCTCGTTGGAACCAAACTTCCTATCGGTTACGGAGGGAAGATATCCCAATATCTAGATGAAATAAAGAAGAGGTTCTCTGAGATGAAATATCACGACTGCCACGTGATGATGACGCAGATACTTCCGGGTGCGATCCGAGGGATAGTGGATGAGAACATACGTGAGACGCTGTTTGGGCTCTGCAACTTTTTCGACATAATCTCTAAGAACTCGATCGGTGTGAAGCAGATCGACAGGCTACAAGAAGAGATCATCGTGATACTATGCGAGCTTGACATTTACTTCCCCCCGCATTCCATGACATCATGGTGCATCTGCTAGTCCACCACGTGGATGATATCATTGACCTTGGACCGCTATTCCTACACAACATGATGCTGTTTGAAAGGCTGAACGACATTCTCAGAGGATTCGTTCGCAACAGGGACCGTCCAGATGGAAGCATATCCAAGGGCTTCCTGACGTATGAGTCCATATTGTTCTGCCAGAATTATCTATGAAATGAGGACGACGACGGCCCGATTGGTCTGCCTATCAGGAGGCACCTCGGGAGGCTCGATGGATGTGGTCACCACGAGAGCCACACCCCAATGCATATCGTCTTCATTGGTCGATAGATAGACTATGACAGGGCACATCGAGTCGCGCTACAACACATAGAGTTGGTCAAACCATGGGTGCCTTAGCATAAATGCTTAACTGAGAAGATGTTTAGGGACACAGGCTGATGACAGACTAAGGGAGACGTGACTAGAGAGCACAACTCTAGATTCACCCGTTGGTTCAAGAAAGAGCTACTCCAGCTTTATCATGGTAAGATGCCTTCTACTGATGAGGAAAAACTCATATTCACCTTGTCACAGGGCCTTATGATGAATGTGAGGACCTATCAGGCATACGATATCGATGGTTACACATTCTACACCGAGGAAAAGGACAAGAACAACGAATATCAAAACTCAGGAGTCACGATGCTATCCTACGCGAATGAGGAATCCACTGCCACAGAGAGATTCTTCGGTAGGATCGAGGAGATCTGGGAACTCGACTATTGTGGAGACAGGATGCCGATGTCCGGGTCAGATGGGCCAAGAGCGTCGAAAAAGAAGGCCGGACCACGATGGTTATACCCGAAGCCAAATCCTCGAAGGCATTTGGCACGAACGTCTAGGTGAAAAATGAGCCATGGGTACTGGCTTGCTAGGTGGATCAATGCTTCTACATTACTGACCCTGTAAGTCCTAGCCGTGTTATTGTCAGGAGAGGAAAAGGAGCATCATCGGAATGGAGGGAGAGGCCACTAAACAAGACTTCGACAAGTATGGTGATCCGAAGATATAAGAGGAATTCGACAAGTACTTCGACAGACCTAGTGCTGCATAAGGAAGAAGGAAGACCACCCTACCCACTAAATGATGTCCCTACACGAGAAGAAATCTCCATGTTCTCAGGCCAAATTATTCAACCGCGACGAAGAAGGGCAAGAAGATCGACGTGACAAGACGACGCTAGCTCGGGCAGAATCGACATCACAAAAGTGACTTTTTTGTGTATGATGTGTGTACACGTGCATCAAGTCCACGAAACTATATACATGATACATACAGTTTTTTGGAATAATTATCATATATACATGATTCGTGGATTTTTGGAATAATTTTTTTATATACTTGCAATTTGTATACATGTGTTTCTGCTTTTATATTTGTAAATGTTGAATTGTTAATATTTTAAAAATACTAGACAATTATTTTCTAATGAGTAAATATTACAAGGCCAAATATTAATTTCAAACTTTGTTAAATATATTTTAAAATTAAAGAAAAAAGGGGTGCCAGGATTCGAACCTAGGACATAAGGGTTCAAAGAAACCAACAGCACTTAGTAACTAGTAAGACCTATTAGTGTTGTTGTCAACACAATGGCGCGCGTCCTTTTGAGCTAAAGTTCCCGAACTCAGCGGCCGCTGAGTTTGGGCAGTTAGCCAAAAAATAACGCGTGTTCCCTCTCTCTGCTTCCTCTCTCTCTCATTCGCTCCCCCGCTTCCTCTGCTTCCTCTATCTCTGCCGAAGATGACACCACTGGCGTCACCGGAGAAGACGACACAGCGGGCACCACCAGAGAAGGCGAAGAAGACCCAGGCGGAGAAGACGCCATCTCCCCTCTGCTTCCTCTCGTTCCTCGCTAGTGGAGAACATGTGCGTGCCCCACTGCTTCCTCACCGGTGCCAGCGGAGAAGACGACCATGACCTGCGCGCCGCCATGACCTGCCTTCGTCCTCCACCACCCCCCTCCGTCCACCACCTCTCCAAGTATGAGCCACCCTCTCCCTTCCTCTCTCTTTCTAGCGTTCCTAGGCTAGGGTTAGTACTACTCACTGTGAACTACACCTAGGTGCTGCTCCGTGTTCCTCTGATTAAGAAATTACTCTTGCTACAATGTAGTTCATCCCTAGGTCATGATGTTGCAGCTAAAGTTATTTCGATGTTCCTTGCATCTTGATTTCTGTTGGTCTCTGTTAGTGTTGTGGCTGGGTTAAGTTTCTACTAGACCAGTCTGCATCACTTTGCTTACCAAAAATAATGTGTGCTAAATCTAAATATGTACTTATTTAGGGGTTTTCTTTGTGCACAACCTTCTTGAGACTTCCATCAAGATGTAATAAGGTCAACATTTCATATTATGTAGGGTGATAATTATTTTGTATGAACATACAAATAAGTAAAGAGTTGTAAAAAAAATACAGAAATAAAAAAATAAAGAATGAGCCATTTCCAAATTATTTCTAGCTAACTAATTCAAGCCCGGTAGATGCTTTGGCCATGTTTACTGACTCTGTATTTGAACAATAAAAGTTAAAGCGTTTCTAGGACTAAAATGGAATATTAATGGAGTGAATTAACACAATATTCATCTGTGCTTCCTTTTCTATATATAATTGGACTGCATAATCTTGGGAGATCTAAGAACACTTGCCTAGTGTTATTATGTCAGTCTACATACACTGTCTAGTGTAATTCATAGTTCGTCAGGTCCAGACCTGACAGGTTAGTACTACTTCTCTATTTCAATATGTGGTTTCTCAAGTGTCATTTCTACCTTCCTATTTTTATCGATCAGATTCCAATTGCATTTAGGACAGTAAGAACAACTGTTTTGTTTCTTTTCCTATTAGTCAAATCAGCTATCCCATAAATGCTACTACCACATAATTAATAGAGATTTTGAAGTGCTAGGTTCTAATTTCTAAAACAAATATGTGCTAAGTTCTTGTTTCTAGATGTTTGAATTTTGGGTAAGAAAACATTTGTGGTGTATTTGATGGGAGAATGCTTAAGCAAAAAAATTATGCTACAAATTGTAGTTTTCACTTGGGTATGATTGTACAATATTTTGTTTTTGCAATTTGTTTATTTAACTATCTTATAATCTAGGACTTTTGTGTTCCTGAAGTTACAAAATATTTATACTTCTATGTCAATATATCGAGCAGCATTATTTAGTGTTCAAAGTTATGTTTTGAGTGTTGGTGCCTCTGAGAGGCTGGCTGGGTGTTCCAAATTTTAAAAATGTAGAAAATAAATATTGTTTATGGAAGAGTGAAAAAAGCCACAGTTTTTGTTTACGATGTAGTATATCTGTACCACCACAGCTTGTCCCTATATGCATGTGAAAGTGAAATCTGCCAGATCTCTATACCACCATAGCTTATCCCTATATGCATGTGGATTTTAGTGTTTTTGATGTGATCTAGGACATACATGCTCTTAGTCGTGTAAGTATTGGCTACCCAGTGTGGTTTAGTGATATGATGATATGTGAGCAAACAGAAGATTTTATTAGTAGGATGTCTTTTTTAGTCATAACTTGTTTGTTCCAGCTAAACATTGAGTGCACGTATTAGCATGATTTTTAATTGCAATAATGTTCAGCTTTTGCACATCTTTTCTATGTTCTCAACCCATATTCCTAATCATTTCATGGTCTTGAATTAGTCTCTATTACAACAGTGTGATGAAAATCATAGCCCAGTCTTGAAAAACATTAGTTGTTTGTTTGTTGCATTCTAGAGGTATGAGTTGACTGAATTTTTTGGGGCTGGTTGGAAGCTTGGAAATAGGAGCTTTGGAAGTAAAACGATGTTTCCTCTGCACATACATTGAGCTATAATGCTTAACCTATACTACTCCCTGAACTTGGATTTGCTTATCTTTCCAAGTACTACTTTATTTTTTGCTGATACTCTACCAATTCTAGGAATACTATTTTTTTATCATACTTGTCCTAGCTAAAGTGTTGTCGGTTTATTGATTGATGGCTAACAGTAGAGCAGATGGATGCCATGCTTTGGTTGTGTCATGTGCTTCTTTGCTTCTTTGTTGTGTCATGTGCACAGAGATATAATTGTTGTGAACAGTGTAGGGTTGTGGTGGTGGACATTCTGTGAATGAAATGGTGTTGTGAACAGTATTATGAACAGTGTGATGGGATTATAATGAAATGGTGTTCTGTATATGCATGCTTTTGTGAATCAGTTTTGGTGGTGGATAAGTTTTTGTTAATTGTTGCAGGGATTCCAAACTGAGTGTCTGTTACTCCCAAAATGTTGATTCAGTTCTGTTTCGGTGAGAAATGGGCACTCCTAGGTAGACTTTTTTCTGGCTAGGTGCTGTCTAATTTTAGGATTGATTTCTCTTGTACTAATTAGTTGCATATTCTTGTTTAGTGCAAAGAAGTCGACCGAACAAGTAAACAATGGGGCCGACCCTTCGAAGAAAATGACTGTCGAAGAAGAAGCCCGGGAGGCCAACATGCCATTTTGGCGGTTTTCCCAGAGGGAGGAGGAGGAGCAGGAGCTGCCATGGCCGACGACGAAAAAGACATGGAGGGTCACGACAAGGCTGGACGAGTGATGGTCACGAGGATGACACCACCGATGCCGGCGGCTCACGCACCGATGGTGCCGAGGATGACACCACCGATGTCAACGGATAGACAGATGGTGGTGCCGCCCCGGCAGCTAAGAAGAATGTCGTGAGGAAGAATCAGGACCCGTCGATGCTCGACACAGAGCGCCACGAGTTCGCCGAAGTGATAGAGAGCGGCGCCCCCGTGGCGCCTGCAGCCCTTGCTACTGGGTACGGGATACAACTCGGGTGCATTGTACGGGAGAACTTAACAGTCAACACGAGGAACCTCCGAGATGGCGGCAATGCGCATTTCGTCCAGCTCCTCATGTAGAAGCTTCATAGACGCTACAAGTTCCCCCATGATTATGACAACCTTGAGGTCAAGAACAATGCGGTGAAAGAGGTAGCCTCACGAAGATGAGCACCCTCTTGAGCAACTAGAGAATCCGGGTGAAGCAGTGGATAAACAAAAATGAAAGCTGGGAGGAGATAAAGAAACACGAGCCACTGCTCGAACATGACGAATATCTCCTCTTCAAGGAGGAGTTGGAGACCGATAACAAAAAATCTTGGACGGTGTGGGGAAAGAAACTGTATTACCAGAACATAGGTAACCAGACTCCTGGTAAACCATATTTGGGACAAGGAGGACACCGAGCTTAGGCATCTTGGTAAACCAAACATGTTTGACAAATTCAAGGACGAGTAGGTGAGGAACTTTGTGCGGGCCCACTACTTCATGTGCCCAATAACAAAGGAATTCAAAACCACAGATCCGGATGTGCTGAATTTTGAGAAACACCTGGTAAGCAACTAACCATGTGGATCTTAAGTCGATTGGCGATCAATGTTGAAGCCAATATTAAAAATGGGTTCACCTTCCTTTTGCAGGCAGATGAAATAGCGACTGAGCCAGGTTCCCCCACCATGGGGCTGTCGGAGCCGTGGGACACTCCTTTCAATAGGGCGGTGAACATTGTCAAGAAGAGGCCAAACAACATGAAGATGACATCCGGTGGACGTGTTCCCGGCTATGGACTGACCAGGAAAGTTGGCGTCCACTTCAAAGAGGACTCAAAGATTAGAAAGGGGAGAAAGGCTATGGTGGAGTCTGAGCAGAGATGGGAGATCACAAATCTCAAGGCCCAAGTGGCCTAGTTGCCAGCGCAAATGGAGGAAAAGTTGGAAGCAAGGTTGCGCCAGATCATTCCTCCTTAGTTGTGGGAGGGTCTAGCCCATTGGAATGCTATTGGTAGAGTTGGGCTGATACCCGTGCCCAGCGTGTCCGGCAACAACTTGGCCCAACACGTGTCACCGAACTTGGTGACCCCGCCCTCCAACACCTTAGTGCAGCGGTCCGCATTGGTGAGCCCGCCGGCGACCAACACCAATGAGCAGCCGGTGCTGCCCAACACCAACACGCAGCCGGTGTTACTTCATGATGCACCCGAGCAGGATGTGATGCAACCCCATGTGTCCACATTAGCCGAGCTCGACGCCCTCACCAAGGTAACTAATTATGCTTCATCGTAGGCCCGACTTCATACACCATTGTTGGTATTTGACCGACTTCCATCTGATCATGATCCCCAACATGTTTTCCCGTAGGACACTAATTGCACATTACTTCAGTATGTGTATGGTGTGCTAAAGGATGTAGCCAAGGGTAGTATGGTTCAACCGAAGATGCTCATGATGCACAATAAGCTGATCCCTGTTGGCATGTTCACCTTGGTAAGGACGTTGAAGGATTTTGATGGCATTGACCCCCCCAAACCAACCTGAAGGAGCCGATGAGCATAAGACCCTTGGAGGTTGCTACGGCTGGCCCTTGCTATGGCCTAACTCGCAGATTCGCATTGCTATGGCCAAGGAAGGGCGGCACAACACCGCCCCAACTAATAAGACACGGCCACCGGTGTTCGTCCCCACCAACAAGAGGCATCATCAGTTAATAACAAATATGTCGTCGCCACAGCCTGAGGACGTGCATCAGGATGCACCTCACGTCGCCAATGATGAGGATGACGTGGATGGCTACCTCAAAACTAGGCATGTTTGTCTGCCGTACCAAAGTTCGCAGGCCAGTGCATGGCGGTACCTAAGTTGCCTAAAATTACTGCGTTTCGAAAAGTTGGGCCGCCAACTACTGAGAGGGGCCATTTCGAGGCACTCATCTCACCCCTGCCAAATTCAAACATTCCGTTAAACCGCCCCGTGAAGTAGACGGTCGGGACCCTCATGTCGGTCATCTGTCCGTGACGCAGGCGCCAACACGGCAACCTCTTAGGAAAATCGAGCAGCTAAGTGGATTGGATGCGTTGACCAATTTCACAAATCCATTAACAGCTTTCTCCTAGGACCGGAGGCGTCAGAATCCACCCTCTAGGCATGACGATCCCTTCGGACATTTGACTTCCGGGGCCAAGTTGCTGCACCCAGTTGCTGCGCCCAGTCGCTGATCCTGAGCTCCAATGGCGCATGTCATAGCCGCAGTTGCGAGGCTCTAGCCCGCCTCCACCACCGACGAGCCGAGCAGTTCGGAGGATGGCAGATCCTACTATCAAGGAAGAAGAAGTTCTGGCAAGAAGCGGGTGAGATACCCTTCTCTTTGCTATTCGCACTAATCATGGTTGCTGCTCTGCGTAATCATGTTGAATTATGGCCGAGGCAGACAATAAAGTTTAGCTACATGGATGAACGTGGCATCATGATTCCTATAACATGTGACAGTCAGCTAATTGGGTTGATGAAAAGGTATGTTTCAGCTTCCATGTTTGACCTGAAATGTGATGTACTGGATGTGGAAGCTGCTGCAACTGGGAGTCGCCCTTCTATTCTTGGACAGGGTGGTTGCTCGAACCCAATTAGCCCCTGGTAAGAAAAGTTCGCTTGGGGTTCACATGTTTGTGCTGAATTGTAATTTTTGTTTTATTTACTCTGTAGATATTGGGCAGTTATGCAACGGTCTTGTTTCTTTGACATCAAGCGCCGCAAGGTTAGAAACATGACTGCCGAGTCAGTCATTTTCCTGCCTAAAGAAATTAAAAACGAGTGGAAAGATTATGCTGGACACGATTCTGGTGCCCATTGTCCCAGCGATATAGAGTACGTGAAGCTAAGAAAATTGGCACCGAGGAAGAGGAAGAAGGCAGGAAATGAAGAAGCCAGTGGATGTGAAGGCTTGGCACCCAGGCTACAGAACAAGGCTGCTGGCAATGAAGATGCATAGTAATGTGTTGAACTTGAACCTATATATGTAATTCTGTTAAATTTTGGAGCTCTATGTGTCGCACGTTGTTGGGCGAAACAATCTACCCACGTTCTCTGAGTAAAATGTACCGCAACTTAGGGTTTGGAAACGCCCGAGTCAAGAGTTGAATCCAAAATTGTGATTGTGCCACTACTATCTGAAAATAAGGATCCACCGGTTCTATGATTGCTGAGGGGTAGGAGGTCTCCAAATACGACAGAATGTAAATGGCATAGAAATAAATTATTTAAGCTGCCACACTCCACGAAGCAGCAACTTATTTTAGATGCTGCACAACGACGTGTCAACATAAACAAAAATGTTCTCATCGATAATGCCCAGATAAGGAGGAAATTTGGTACTACTTTCTGGCCTAATTTTGAGCCAGATGAGGAGGAAATTGGTATACAATCTATCAATTTGTTCCCATAAGTGTTTCCCTTTTCGTGACAAGCGGTGTTCCTTATAATAATATTTTTGTTCTTCCATGAACCCACCTTGCCAATAAGATTCAGTTTCAAAGAAAAAAACCATTGATAAAGAGCATTATAAAGCAAGACAATAACCGACCAACGAAAATAACAACTAGAGTAGGAACTATTTTTTGTATTTTTGATAAAGAAACAAGCAAACTAGGAGGAAATAAACTAAGCTTGAACAATAGTGATTCCAAGTGAACTTGATAAATAAAGCTATGCTCCCCGGCAACGGCGCCAAAAAATATTATTGATGACCCACAAGTATAGGGGGTGTATCACAGTATTTTCGAGGGAAGTGAAACCCAATTTATTGATTCGACACAAGGGGAGGCAAATAATATTTATAAGCCTTAACAACTGAGTTGTCAATTCAGTTGCACCTATTAACAATCTTCCTCACAGCAGTTTATCAGTAGCAACAGTTTTGTAGTAAGAATAGTAAAGTAACAGCGGCAGTAAAGTAAAGACAACAATAAACAGTAGGATTCGAGTGCGGTAGGCATAGGGATGGATGGACCGGCGTTGCATGGACAAGACAATTCACATAGCAATCAGAACATAGGGAAATTGCAGATAAATAAGATAAAGCATCCAAGTACTAGATAATCCTAGGCATGTGTTCCATATATAGTCATACGTGCTCGTGATGTATACGCACTTCTATTCTTGTAGACAGTTCTTGGACCTCCAAGTGTAGAGGTTTGTAGAACAGCAGCAAGTTTTCCCTTAAGTGGATTACCCAAGCTTTATCGAACTCAGGGAGGAAGTGGTCAAAGGTATCCCCTCTCAAGCAATCCTGTAATCAAGATACAAGAAGTATCTTGTGTCCCCAACACACCCAATACACTTGTTAGGTGTATAGGTGCACTAGTTCGGCGAAGAGATAGTGAAATACAAGTGGTATAGATAATTACAAGTGGTAACGGTGATAGAAAATAGCTTGATGGCATGGAAGAGACTAAAGGAAAACTTAAATAAAATGGAAGCAAGCAAACATGTAACAGATCTAGTTGCAAATGGTGTTTCAATGTTTAAAAAAAGGCCTAGGGATCATACTTTCACTAGTGAACACTCTCATATAAATATCTTCTCTTTATGATACTACTCTTAACTACTCTTCGGTTGGACACTGTAATCGATGGTAGGGCTATAACAGCACACCTCAAAGTTCATCTTTCCCATCTAGATAAACCCACACTGTCACCTTGAGTACTATATGGTTCCAACAAACACCGCAATTTCATAAAGACATCCAACTCCAAATATAACTCATAACAAGTATTTGTAATCTCTAGCCTAAGTGCCACCATGGTGAGCACGCTGTCACTTTCACAAAGCACTGGTCACTTTCACAAAACACATGGGGAGAGAAGAGATCTATTAAAGCACTTGTGTAGCAAGGTAGATCTACTTGATCACAAAGCTCATGACAACAACAAGATCATACATAGATAGAGAGATGAACACATAGCTACCGGTAGAACCCTTAGCCTCGAGAGAGAACTACTCCCTCCTCATCATGGGAATTAGCAATGGTGATGGAGATGGTGGTGGAGATCGATGGAGATGGCTCCGGGGGCACTTCCCTGTCCTGGCAGGGTGCCGGAAAAGAGACTTACTGCCCTTGAATCTCCCCTTCGGTGGCGGCGGTGCTGCGGAACTTTTCGTGGCTTTCTGATTGACCCTTCAGGGTTTATGCATCGGGAGGCTCTTATAGGCGAGAGGGGAGACCGAGGGGGTGCCGGAGGGGACCACACCACCCGCTAGCGCGGCCTGGCCTGGCCCGCGCCACCAGGTGGTGTGGCCAGCCCCTGGCCCCTCCCCGTCTCGTCTTCTAGCTCCGTGAGTGTTCCGGTAAAATATCGACTTTGGCTTTTATTCGGTCCAATTCCGAGAATATTGATTTTCTGACTTTCCTGGAACCAAAAATAGCAGAAAACAGGCAACTGGCACTATGGCATCTTGTTAATAGGTTAGTCCAAGAAATCATATGAAAATTACCCCAAAGTTGGAACAAAACATAAGAAAGTAGATAAATCCAAGCATGGAACATTAAAAATTATAGATATATTTGCAATGTATCAACATCCCCAAGCTTAACTCCTGCTCGTCCTCAGGTAGGTAAGTGATAAAAAGAAAAGAATAATTTTTTAGGTAACCTACACCATCATAAACTTGATCAAAGTATTTGTAAAACGTTCAAAGTTGGGATCATAGTACTTCAATCATAACATGAAAGACAAAGTTCTAGCAATAATACAAAGAAACTATGATGCAACATGAAAAGGCATAAACAAAAGATTCATGAATAGCAATGCTTTGCAAGACGTTTGTTTGTTTCACATAAAGAAAACATAGCATAATAGTATTCAGCTTGTCCTTCAATAGAGTACCAAATATAAATGCATAGGACACCTTCAAAGTTCATAAGAGTGACTAGATACAAATAGTTTAGAACAAGCAATATCAAGTTATGCATCAATCAACTAGTATTGGGACAATGCACATAGAACTAAGAATGGCCACTATGCTCTCAAAGTAGGTGCATAAAGGTAGAAGGTGGAGACTCAATATATTGGTGGAAGAAAGGCCTTCATATAAGGAAGTAGGGATTCAAGTCTCATAAAGAGCTTCCAAAAATTATGGTACTTATAGCTTGCAGCTCTCATTGCCCCTATCATAAGCATCTTGAAGGCGATTAAGGTTAAAGTGACACAACTAAGAGGATACGCTTGACAAGTTATAAACCGAAATCCCATGCCCCTTACTTACGAAGACCGAACCTCATGTTACTCAACTTTACTCACATGTAAGCTCTTGTCATTGTAAGTACATATGTATCATTAAGAACCGCCAACGGGGTACCCCTTGCACATGATACAAGAGCTATCCCATAATCAAAATGACAAGGCAAGCAGACAATGAGCATCTCAGCGATCTTTTTATTTGCTATTTGCATAGGTTTTTATTGAGGATGCTTCATAGAGTGCTCATTATGGTGATGCTGCAAGTTTCTCTCATGATTAGACATGGCATAGGCTAGCGGCCCAAGCGTTTCTCTAACACACATACAAACTCCATGATCTTTCAAGTTCCACTTTTATTTCACACCGCCGGGATCCATAAGCAAAAGAACATGATATCAACAGGGTACAAAGTACAAGTGCAATGTTGAAAGCGTTCACCATGATACATGGTTCTACTAATTTCAACTTATAAAGCACAAGCATATACGCAACAAAGAAGGACCCAATGGTTCAAGTTTATTAAGGGCAAGAAAAGTAAAGTGTGCCATCATGTTCGTGAGAGCTTTAATTACTACTTTTCTCATAACAAGTTTAATTTGGAAGGTAAACAAAAACATGAATATACTTGGATAGCATAAGCTAATAGGTAGGTATGGTGGACTCTTTGGAATAACTTGGTTTTAGGAGTTAGATGCATGAGTGGAACTCATACTTGGTTGTGGAGGCTAGCAAAAAACTAGGAGCGACAAACTAAGAGAGCAATAATGGCCATAATCATGTAGAGCGACAAAACATCATTGATCAAAGCATAAACTGATACTACAAGTTGAAAACTGAAGTATCATAAAGGCTTATGGTGACTTGGGATAGTCATAACATGGTGTGAGCATGCGCCTAGTCAACCCAAATAAAGCATCAAAGGAGAATAGCACAATACAATGCTTTAATATGCTAAAACAACACATGATTCATCTAAGGCACATTAAGAAATCTCAATTGTTTATAACAAGTCATGCTACAGCAAATAATACTAAGCATAAAGCCAAAACAATATGGAGCATGGCATGACAAAGCATGGGCCACAGTCAAAAACAAGCTCTCTTTACCACTTAAGCATGAACTTTCCTACTCTTTTCCAATCCAAACCAAACGATTTGAAAACCAATGCATGAAAGAGGGGGTCCAACCAATTTGTTCAAGCAAACTAAGAAAACCAAGTAAACGAAAAACCAAAACAAAAACAAAAAAGAAGACGCTCCAAGAACAACACAACTGTGCATGAAACAATAAAAATGAAGTGTTTGGAAGAAACCTGGGATTTTTATTGATGAAGAGGGGGATGCCTTGGGCATCCCCAAACTTTGACGCATGTACTTCTTTGATATTTCTTGGTGTGACACGCGTGGCATCCCCAAGCTTGAGCTTTAGTCCATCCTTCATCTCATTACTCATTCCTTTCATACACCTGAAATTTTTGCTTCATGCAAAACTTCACACAATCTTTATTAGCAACATTAGTGCAATCAAGATAATAAGTATTTGGGTTCAGTTATAACACCAATAAAACTTCCATTAAAACACAATCTACTATAGCACTTCCTGAAAAAAGATCAATTCCCCAAAAGAACTCAAAAAGGAACCAACAAGAAGCAAATGCAGAAAATGGCAGAAATCTGTCAAAACAGACCAGCAGGTAAAGACGAATTTTTTCGAAGAACTTATGTTCCTTAAATCAAAAAGTGTTGAACTAACGAAAGGTAGATAACAACCGGGGGCAGAAGCAAAAAAATTCACGCCTCAAAAGGACGTACAGAGATTTTACACGTATTTTTACGGTGAAGCACAGAAATCTGTTTCGGGTCAGCAACTTTCCCAATCATTACTTCTCCCTCATTAGAGGTTACTCTTGGCAGAAAAAGCAAATAAAAAGGATAAGGAGCGGTTATTATAGAGGTAATAACTTCCAAGACTCATCTAATACTTTTGGGTTATCTCCCAATAAGTAATTTTCTCTAACACCTTTAAGTTAGGTATGATAGTTTGAGAAGATGCTCACATAAGAAATATGAATTGAAGTGAAAGAGAGCAGTAAGAAGCAAATTCAGAACACATTTAAGTCTAACCAACTTCCTATGCATAGGAATCTTGTAAAGAAACAAGTCATGAAAGCACAAAGAAAGAATCATAGGAAAGCAAAACAAGTGCAATTTCAAAGTTTTCAACATAAAGAGGGGAAACTTAATATTGTTGAGATACATAAAACCATGTTTCCCTCTCACATAATAACTTTCAGTAGCATCATGAATAAAAATAACAATATGAATATCAAAAGAAACATTCTTATCATGAGCCACATGCATATAATCATTATTACTCTCCACATAAGCATAGTTATTCTTATTAATTGCAGTGGGAGTAAATTCAACAAAATAGCTATTATTATTATTCTCATCACCATAATCATCAAATATAGGAGGCATATTGTAATCATAGTTAATTTTCTCCTCAATAGTAGGTGGACTGAAAATATCATATTCATCATTGGAATCGTCATATATTGGAGGCATAGTATTATCAAAGTAGATTCTCTCCTCCATGCTTGGGGGACTAAAAATATCATACTCATCAAAACCAGCTTCCCCAAGCTTAGACTTTTCCATAGAATTAGCAATAATGGTATCCAAAGAATTCATACTAACAACATTGCTATTAGCATGCAAATAAAGTTCCATAGGTTTTTGAATTTTCTCTTCAAACACTTCATTTCCTAACTCAAGATAAATACTATAAAGCTCTCCAATTTTGTTGTTGTTTTCCATTAAGCCTAACTAGTGAAAACAAGAAACAAAAAGACAAAATTGCAGAATCTAAAGGAAATAACTTTGAGCACTCACACCGGAGGATGTGAGTACCTTTTACCTTACCTCCCCGGCAACAGCGCCAGAAAATAGGCGTTTGCCGTGGGAGGTTCTTCTTCTTTAATCCTTCGGTGTGAATACCATTTACCTTACCTCCCCGGCAACTGCGCCATAAAATAGGCATTTGCCGTGGGAGGTTCTTCTTCTTTAATCCTCCGGTGTGAATACCTTTTACCTTACCTCCCCGGCAACGGCGCCAGAAAATAGCTGGATGTCTACGCACTTCTATTCTTGTAGACTGTTGTTGGGCCTCCAAGTGCAGAGGTTTGTAGAACAGCAGTAAGTTTTCCCTTAAGTGGATTACCCAAGGTTTATCGAACTCAGGGAGGAAGTGGTCAAAGGTATCCCCTCTTAAGCAATCCTGCAATCAAGATACAAGAAGTCTCTTGTGTCCCCAACACACCCAATACACTTGTCAGGTGTATAGGTGCACTAGTTCAGCGAAGAGATAGTGAAATAGAAGTGGTATAGATAATTATAAGTGGTAACGGTGATAAAAAATAGCTTGATGGCGTGGAAGAGACTAAAAGCAAACTTAAATAAAGATGGAAGCATGCAAACATGTAACAGATCTAGTTGCAAACGGTGTTTCAATGTTTAGAAACAAGGCCTAGGGATCATACTTTCACTAGTGAACACTCTCATATAAATATCTTCTCTTTATGATACTACTCTTAACTACTCTCCGGTTGGACACTATAATCGATGGTAGGGCTATAACAGCACACCTCAAAGTTCATCTTTCCCATCTAGATAAACCCACACTGTCACCTTGAGTACTATATGGTTCCAACAAACACCGCAATTTCATAAAGACATCCAACTCCAAATATAACTCATAACAAGTATTTGTAATCTCTATCCTAAGTGTCACCATGGTGAGCACGCTATCACTTTCACACACATGGGGAGAGCAGATCTATTAAAGCACTTGAGTAACATGGTAGATCTACTTGATTACAAAGCTCATGACCACAACAAGATCATGCATAGATAGAGAGATGAACACATAGATACCGGTAGAACCCTTAGCCTCGAGAGAGAACTACTCCCTCCTCATCATGGGAATCAGCAATGGTGATGGAGATGGTGGTGGAGATCGATAGAGATGGCTCCGGGGGCACTTCCCCGTCCCGGCAGGGTGCCGAAACAGAGACTTTCTATCCCCCGAATCTCCCCTTCGGTCGTGGCGGCGCTGCAGAACTTTTCTTCGTGGCTTTCTGATTGGCCCTTTAAGGTTTATGCATCGGGAGGCTCTTATAGGCGAGAGGGGAGACCGAGGGGGTGCCATAGGGGCCCACACCACCCCCTGGCGCGGCCTGGACTGGCCCGCGCCACCAGGTGGTGTGGCCAGCCCCTGGCTCCTCTCCGTCTCATCTTCTGGCTCCATGAGTCTTCTGGTAAAATATCGACTTTGGCTTTTGTCCGGTCCAATTCCGAGAACATTGATTTTCTGACTTTCCTGGAACCAAAAACAGTAGAAAACAGGCAACTGGCACTATGGCATCTTGTTAATAGGTTAGTCCAAGAACTCATATGAAAAGTACTCCAAAGTTGGAACAAAACATAAGAAAGTAGATAAAACCAAGCATGGAACATCAAAAATTATAGATACATTTGCAATGTATCGGGCTCGCAATGAGAGCTTGCACAACATCTTTTGTCCTGCTAGCCCATTTGCAGCGGGGCCTCAAGGGAACTACTGGCAATTAATGTGCTCCTTTTAATACACCACCGGATCAAAGCATTAACACTCCGTGAACACATGTGATCGTCACATCAAAGCCACTCCCTCCGGTTATCTCGATTTCTGTCACTTCGGGGTCATTGGTTTCGGACAACAACGTGTGTATACAACTTGCAGGTAAGACCATAAACAATACTATCATAATGAATCAATAACATGTTCAGATCTGCAATCATGGCACTCGGGCCCTAGTGACAAGCATTAAGCATAACAAGTCGCAACAAAGTCATAAAGCACTAATAAAAGATACTAGGCACCATGCCCTAACAATCTGATGCCATTACATGAAGGATCTCATCCAATCCCTACCATCCCCATAGCCTACAGCGGGGACTACTCACTCATAGATGGGGGAAACAAGGATGGTCGATGGAGAAGCGATGGTGACGATGATGGCGATGATCTCCTCCAATTCCCCGTCCCGTCAGGGTGCCATAACGGAGTTTCTAGTGTTGTTTCATGGAATCTGGTGGTGGCGGCGGAGCGGAACTCCTTCTTGAAAAACATCGACCCCCCCTGAGTTTTTAGGTCAGAAGGCATCTTATAGGCGAAGAGGGAGACCGAGGGGGTGTCTGGGGCGGCCAGACCACCCCCTAGCGCGGCTAGGCCCAGCCCGCGTGGACAGGTGGTGTGGCTAGGCCCCAGACCCTCTCCGTCTCGTACTCTGGCTCCAGGTGTCCACCGGTAAAATAATTACTTTGGCTTTTGTCCCGTCAAATTCTGAGAATATTCATTTTCTAACTTTCCTGGAACGAAAAACAACAGAAAACAGGCAGCTGGCACTGTGGCTCTTGTTAATAGGTTAGTCCAAGAAATCATATGAAAAGTACTCCAAAGTGTGGACAAAACATAAGGAAGTAGATAAAACCAAGCATGGAACATCAAAAATTATGGATACGTTTGCAACGTATCAACATCCCCAAGCTTAACTTCTGCTCGTCCTCGAGTAGGAAAGTGATAAAAAGAAAGAATAATTTTTGAGGTGACATGCACCATCATAAACTTGATCAAAGTATTTGTAAAACATTCGTAGCTGGGATCATAGTTCTTCAATCATAAAATGAAACACAAAGTTCTAACAATAAAACAAAGCAACTCTGTTGCAACATGAAAAGGCACAAACAAAAGATTCATGAATAACAATGCTTTGCAAGAAGTTTGTTTGTTTTACATAAATAAAACATAGCATAGTGGCATTCAGCTTGTCCCTCATAGAGTAGCAAACATAAATGCAAAGGACACCTTCAAAGCAAGCAATATCAAATGCATAAGAGTGACGAGATACAGATAGTTTAAAACAAGCAATATCAAAGCTATGCATCAATCAACAAGTCTTGGGACAATGCACATAGAACTAAGAATGGCCACTATGCTCTCAAAGTAGGTGCATAAAGATAGAAGGTGGAAACTCAACATAAAAGTAAAAGAAAGGCGTTCAAAGAAGGAATTAGGGATTCAAGTCTCATAAAGAGCTTCCAAAAATTATGGTACTTAATAGCTTTCAGCTCTCATTGCCCCTATCATAAGCATCTTGAAGTGATTAAGGTTAAAGTGAACAAACTATGGTCTATATGCTTAACGAAGTATATGTTAGAAATCTCATGTCCCTTTACTACGAGGGCCGCTCCTCATGCTACTCAAGTTTAGTCACTGGTAAGTTCTTGTCATCGTAAGTACGTGTGTATCATAGAGAACCGCCAATAGGGTACCCCTTGCCCGATGATAGGAAGAATCCCCATATCAAAATGACAAGGCAAGCAGACAACGAGCATCTCAGCAATCTTCTTATTTACCATGGGAATATGGTGCTTTTTTCTCTCTTTCCTCTTTTCTCATATCTCCTTTTTTTCTCTTTTTTCTCAATATCTGACTCTTTTTTTATAAGAAGAATGCTTCATAGACAGCTCATTATTGTTACGCTGCAGGTTTCCTCCATGACAGCATGGATTAGACCAGTGGCCCAGGCGTTTCTCTAACACACATACATAACTCCATGGACTTACAAGCTCCCCTTTCATTTCACACCAACGACATCCATAGACAAAAGAGCATGATATCAACTAGGTACGTACAAAGTACCCATGCAATGTTGAAAGCGTTCCCCGTGAAAGCATGGTTGTGCTAACCCCCAACAAATAAGTGCAAGCATATACAACATAGATGACACAATGGTTCAAGTTTATTAAGGGAAAGTAAAGTAAAGTGTGCCATCAAGTTCGTGAGAGCTTTAATCACTAGTTTTCTAATAACAAGTTTAATTCGGAAGGTAAACAAAAAAATGAATATAATTGGAATAGCATATGCTAGTAGGTAGGTATGGTGGAATCTTTGGAATAACTTGGTTTAGGGAGTTGGATGCATGAGTGGAACTCATACTTGGTTGTGGGGGCTAGCGAAATACTAGGAGCAACAAACTAAGAGAGCAATAATGGCCATAATCATGCAGAGCGACAAAACATCATTGATCAAAGCATAAAGTGATACTACAAGTTGAAAACTAAAGGATCATAAAGGCTTATGGTGACTTGGGATAGTCATAACATGGTTTGAGCATGCGCCAAGTCAACCCAAATAAAGCATCAAAGGAGAATACCACAATACTATGCTTTAATATGCTAAAACAACGCCTGATTCTTCAAAGGCACATTAAGCAATCTCAATTGTTTATAACAAGTAATGCTACAACAAAGAATACTAAGCATAAAGCCAAAACAATATCAAGCATGGCATGACAAAACATAGGCCACAGTCAAAAACAAGCTCTCTTTACCACTTAAGCATGAACTTTCCTACTCTTTTCCAATCCAAATCAAACTATTTGAAAACCAATGCATGAAAGAGGAGGTCCAACCAATTTATTCAGAAAACTAAGAAAACCAAGCAAACGAAAAACCAAAACGAAAACGAAAAAGAAGACACTCCAAGAACAACACAACTGTGCATGAAACAATAAAAATGAAGCGTTTGGAAGAAACCTGGGATTTTTATTGATGAAGAAGGGGATGCCTTGGGCATCCCCAAGCTTTGATGCTTGTAATTCTTGGATATTTCTTGGGGTGACACGCGTGGCATCCCCAAGCTTGATCTTTAGTCCATCCTTCATCTCATTACTCATTCCTTCCATACACCTGAAATTTTTTCTTCATACAAAACTTCACACAATCTTTATTAGCAACATTAGTGCACTCAAGATAATAAGTCTTTAGATTCAGTTCTAACACCAATAAAAATTCCATTAAAACACTAGCTATTGTAGCACTTCCCTCAAAAAGCTCAATTCACCAAAAGAACTCAAAAAGGAACCAACAAGAAGCAAATGCAAATAAAGGCATAAATCTGTCAAAACAGACCAGCAGGTAAAGATGAATTTTTTCGAAGACCATATGTTGCTAAAATCGAAAAATTTTGAACTAAAGAAAGTTAGATAACAACCTGGGGCAGAAGCACAAAACATTACGCCTCAAAAGTACGTACATAGATTTTACACGAATTTTTATGGTGAAGCACAGAAATCTGTTTCGGGACAGCAACTTTCCCAACCATTACTTCTCTCTCATTAGAGGTTACTCTTGGCACAAAAAGCAAATAAAAAGGATAAGGAGTGGTTATTACTAAAGTAATAACTTCCAAGACTTATCTAAAACCTTTGGGTTATCTCCCAATAAGTACTTTTCTTTAACGCCTTTAAGTTAGGCGTGATAGTTTGAGAGGATGCTCACATAAGAAATATGAATTGAAGTAAAAGAGAGCATCAAGAAGCAAATTCAAAACACATTTAAGTCTAACCAATTCCTATGCATAGGAATCTTGTATGCAAATAAATTCGCAAAGAACAATGTGGCAGGCATAGGAATATAAAACAAGAGTAACTTCAAAACTTTCAGCATATAGAGAGGTGTTTCAATACCATGAAAACTTCTACAACCATATTTTCCTCTCTCATAATAATTTTCAGTAGCCTCATGAATAAACTCAACAATATAACTATCGCATAAAGCATGCTTTTCATGTTCTACAAAAACATAATTTTTATCAAGCTCAAAAATAGTGGGATTAAACCCTTCAAACCCACTTTTAACAATCCTATAACAAGGTGACTGATCATTCAATATAGGCCATCGTCTAGAGCTTTATCATAAACAATTTCTAAGCAAAACTCTTTAGTACCATGCATCTCGAAGTTAGGCACAAATAAAGAATTATCACAGATAACATGAGCATAACATTCATCCTCATTTGGTAAGCATGGGGGACAATCAAATAATGTAATGGATAAAGAGTTACTCTCATAAGAAGGTAGGCATGGGTAGCTAATCCATTCTTCCTCCTTTTGTTCATCACTCTCCTCCTCATTTTCATCTAATGAGCTTTCAGGTTCATCAATTTCTTCTTCCATAAGATCCTGCAAGGCATTAGTCTCTTCCATTTGTGGAAAGCATCTATTAATATATTCAAGGATATAGCCATTTTCTTCCTTGTAATTATCAAAGCAAAATTTAAGTATATCATAAACCTCATATTTATCAGTTGAATCATCAATATTTTCAAGCAAGCTAGCAAGTTCAAATGCACCCTTCCAAGCAATAAATTCCTCAATTTGTTCCACATCATAAAAGTCATAATTTCCCTTAACATAAGAAGATATGGTAACATCATCATTATACTCACACCTCTTACAGCAACAAGATTTATCAAAGCAATAAGTAACATTATAAGTAGAGCACACGTTTCTAGCAATGGTATACAATCTATCAATTTGTTCCCATAAGTGTTTCCCTTTTTGTGACAAGCGGTGTTCCTTATAACAATATTTTTGTTCTTCCATGAACCCACCTTGCCAATAAGATTCAATTTCAAAGAAACCAACCATTGATAAAGAGCATGATAAAGCAAGACAATAACAGACCAACGAAAAGAACAACTAGAGTAGGAACTATTTTTTTGTATTTTTGATAAAGAAACAAGCAAACTAGGCGGAAATAAAATAAGCTTGAACAATAGTGATTCCAAGTGAACTTGATAAATAAAGCTATTCTCCCCGGCAACGGCGCCAGAAAATAGTATTGATGACCCACAAGTATAGGGGGTGCATCACAATATTTTTGAGGGAAGTGAAACCCAATTTATTGATTCAAAAAAAGGGGAGCCAAAGAATATTTATAAGCCTTAGCAACTGAGTTGTCAATTCAGCTGCACTTGGAAACAATCTTGCTCACGGCAGTTTATCAGTAGCAACAGTTTTGTAGTAGGAATAGTAAAGTAACAGCAGCAGTAGAGTAAAGACAGCAGTAACAATAGCAGTAAACAGTAGGATTCGAGTGCGGTAGGCATAGGGATGGATGGACGGGCATTGCATGGACAAGACAATTCACATAGCAATCAGAACATAGGGCAATTGCAGATAAATAAGATAAAGCATCCAAGTACTAGATAATCCTAGGCATGTGTTCCATATATAGGCATACATGCTCGCAATGAGAACTTGCACAACATCTTTTGTCTTGCCAGCCCATTTGCAGCGGGGCCTCAAGGGAACTACTGACAATTAAGGTGCTCTTTTTAATAGAGCACCGGAGCAAAGCATTAACACTCCGTGAACACATCTGATCCTCACATCAAAGCCATTCCCTCCGGTTATCCCGATTTCTATCACTTCGGGGCCATTGGTTCCATAAAACAACATGTGTATACAACTTGCAGGTAAGACCATAAACAATACTATCATAATGAATCAATAACATGTTCAGATCTAAAATCATGGCACTCGGGCCGTAGTGACAAGCATTAAGCATAACAAGTCGCAACAAAGTCATAAAGCACTAATAAAAGATACTAGGCACCATGCCCTAACAATCCGATGCCATTACATGAACGATCTCATCCAATACCTACCATCCCCATAGCCTACAGCGGGGGATTACTCACTCATAGATGGGAGAAACATGGATGGTCAATGGAGAAGCGATGGTGATGATGATGGCGATGATCTCCTCCAATTCCCCGTCCCGGCAGGGTGCCAGAACGGAGTTTCTGGTGCTGTTTCGTGGAATCTGGTGGTGGCGGCAGAGCAGAACTCCTTCTGGAAAAACGTCGACCCCCCCTGAGGTTTTATGTCAGAAGGCATCTTATAGGCGAAGAGGGAGACCGAGGGGTGTCTGGGGCGGCCAGACCACCTCCTGGTGTGGCCAGGCCCAGCCCGCGTGGCCAGGTGGTGTGGCTGGGCCCCAGCCCCTCTCCTTCTCCTATCCTGGCTCTAGGTGTCCCCGATAAAATAATGACTTTGGCTTTTGTCCCGTCCAATTCCAAGAATATTCATTTTCTAACTTTCCTGGAACCAAAAACAGCAGAAAACAGGCAGCTGGCACTGTGGCTCCAATTAATAGGTTAGTCAAAGAAATCATACGAAAAGTACTCCAAAGTATGGACAAAACATAAGAAAGTAGATAAAACCAAGCATGGAACATCAAAAATTATGGATACGTTTGCAACGTATCAGCGAGCGGCGGCGATGATGGTGAACTTGGTCCATCCAGGGACGGACCAGAACCACTCCCGCCCTTCTCGGTTGCGGAGATCCCGGTGCACCACGCGCCTGTAAACGATTCGGTTGCCAATCTTGGCCTTCCGCTCCTTCTTAAATAGCGTCGGCCAGTACGGGCTGGCCGCCGCGTACCGGGGCAGCGTCCTCTTCCATGCGGGCATCTGGTGGCGGCGCCCCGTGATTTCGCTCTCCATCACGGCTCCACCAGGGACGAGGAGCGGAGCCACCGGCACCCCTGCATAGCTGATGCGCCATCCGTGGGGCACCGTCGCGGCCAGCAGCGCGAGGATGTCAAAGTGCACGAACAACACCGCCTCGTAGAAGTTCAGCGAGGGCATCTCCATGGTGGCGCGGTGGAGATTGGAGAGGGAGCGAGGGGGTGGACAACGAAGCGACGACGCAATGGAGATTGGAGAGGGTGAAGGGATGGGCGATGAAGCGACGCGTTGTGGCGCCTCCTATTTGTACATGAGGACGACGAAGCGACGGGCGGATGATAGATATAGAGATGAAATGACTCACATCAAAATCACCGTTCTTGTCGTCACGATGCATTTTCTCGCCATCTCCCCTTGAACCCATGGCGAGAGGGGAGGGGGGTGGCTGCCGGAGAGGGGATTGGGATGGAGGCGCCGTCGGCTTGCGGCTACGGCAGGATGGTTGTGAAGTGGGGAATGTGGCTTCGAGGGAAGGGAGAGAAGTACGAGGAGGAAGAGAAGTAATGGGGGCGTGACACTGGGATATGGCCCACTCAACTCGTGAGTCGTGACACTCGCAACAAGGGAGCCCCCGGTGTTGCCAGTTTGTCCAGAGAAAGCGTGGCCAATCATGCCGCAGAACAGACTAGTCGCGGATCGATCTCACGAAAACCATCCCAATTGTCCAAGCGCCCCAATCGAACGGTATGTAAAAATTGTCAAGCAGAACAACTGTGTTAGGGCATGACTTCTAGAAGACTCGGTCTAACACTAAGGTTAGGGCTCTCCTAAGGTTAATTAGGATCCATATGTGGTTTGTGAGAAGAACACACATGCAATGACATTGGTGGATCCATGTGTGGTTCATGGGAAGGACACACATGCAATGACACAGCTGGATCCATGTGTGGTCTGTGGGAAGAAAACACATGCAATAACACTGGTGATATGTGTTTTGTGAAAGGAAAAAACATGCAATGACTCTAATTCTGGTTCATGAAAAGAGCATACATGCAATGACACTAGTGGATCCATGTGTGGTTAATGATAAGAACACACATGCAATGACACTGGGTGTGGTTCATGATATGGTTTGTGATAAAAACACACATGTAATGACTCTAGTTGTGGTTCATGAGAAGAACACACATGCAATGACTCTAACTGTGGTTCATGAAAAGAGCAGGCATGCGATGGCACCGGTGGATGCATGTGTGGTCTATGAGAGGAACACACATGCAATGACACCGGTGGATCCTTACGTGGTCTGTGAGAAGAACACACATGCAATGAAACTGGTGGATCCATATGTTGTTTGTGAGAAGGACACACATGCAATGACACTGGTGGATTCATGTGTGGTTCATGGGAAGGACAGACATGCAATGACACTTGTGGATCCATGTGTGGTCTGTGGGAATAACACACATGCAATGACACTAGTGATATGAGTTTTGTGAAAGGAACAGACATGCAATGACTCTAACTATGGTTCATGAAAAGAGTAGAAAGGCAATGACACTGGTGGATCCATGTGTGGTTAATGAGAAGAACACACATGCAATGACACTGGGTGTGGTTCATGATATGGTTTGTGAGAAGAACACACTTGCAATGAATTTAGCTGTGGTTCATGAGAAGACACATGCAATGACTCTAACTGTGGTTCATGAAAAGAGCAGACATGCGATGACACCGGTGGATCCATGTGTGGTCTATGAGAGGAACACACATGCAATGACACCGGCGGATCCTTACGTGGTATGTGAAAAAACCACACATGCAATGAGACTGGTGGATCCATATTTGGTTTGTGAGAAGGACACACATGCAATGACACTGGTGGATCCATGCGTGGTTCATGGGAAGGACACACATGCAATGACATTGGTGGATCCATGTGTGGTCTGTGGGAAGAACACACATGCAATGACACTGCTGATATGTGTTTTGTGAAAGGAACAGACATTCAATAACTTTAACTGTGCTTCATGAAAAGAGAAGACCTGCAATGACACTGGTGGATCCATGTGTGGTTAATGATAAGAACACACATGCAATGACACTAGATGTGGTTCATGATATGGTTTGTGAGAAGAACACACAGGCAATGACTCTAGCTGTGGTTCATGAGAAGAACACACATGCAATGACTCTAACTGTGGTTCATGAAAGGAGCAAATATGCGATCACACCGGTGGATCCATGGGTGGTCTATGAGAGGAACACACATTCAATGAAACCGGTGGATCCTTACGTGGTCTATGAGAAGAACACACATGCAATGACACTGGTGGATCCATATGTGGTTTTGTGAGAAGGACACACATGCAATGACACTGGTGGATCCATGTGTGGTTCATGGAAAGGACACACATACAATGACACTCGTGGATCCATGGGTGGTCTGTGGGAAGAACACATATGCAATGACACTGGTGATATGTGTTTTGTGAAAGGAACAGACATGCAATGACTCTAACTGTGGTTCATGAAAAGAGCAGACATGCAATGACACTGGTGGATCCATGTGTGGTTAATGAGAAGAACACACATGCAATGACAGTGGGTGTGGATCATGATACGGTTTGTGAGAAGAACACACATGCAATTACTCTAGCTATGGCTCATGAGAAGAACACACATGCAATAAGTCTAACTGTGGTTCATGAAAAGAGCAGACATGCGATGAAACCGGTGGATCCATGTGTGGTCTATGAGAGGAACACACATGGAATGACACCGGTGGATCCTTACGTGGTCTGTGAAAAGAACACACATGCAATGACACTGGTGGATCCATATGTGATTTGTGAGAAGGACACCCACGCAATGACACTGGTGGATCCATGTGTGGTTCATGGGAAGGACACACATGCAATGACACTGGTGGATCCATGTGTGGTCTGTGGGAACAACACACATGCAATGACACTTGTGATATGTGTTTTGTGAAAGGAACAGACATGCAATGACTCTAACTATGGTTCATGAAAACAGCAGACATGCAATGACACTGGTGGATCCATGTGTGGTTAATGACAAGAACACACATGCAATGACACTGGGTGTGGTTCATGATATGGTTGGCAAGAAGAACACACATGCAATGACTCTAGTTGTGGTCCATTAGGAGAACACACATGCAATGACTCTAACTGTGGTTCATGAAAAGAGCAGACATATGATGACACCAGTGGATCCATGTGTGGTCTATGAGAGGAACACATGCAATGACACCGGTGGATCCTTACGTGGTATGTGAGAACAACAGACATGCAATGACACTGGTGGATCGATATGTGGTTCATGGGACGGACACAGATGCAATGACAACCGGTGGATCCATGTGTTGTTCATGGGAAGGACACACATGCAATGACACTAGTAGATCCATGTGTGGTCTGTGGGAAGAACACACATGCAATGACACTGGTGATATGTGTTTTGTGAAAGGAACAAACATGCAATGACTCTAACTGTGGTTTATGAAAAGAAAAGACATGCAATGACACTGGTGGATCCATGTGTTGTTAATGAGAAGATCACACATGCAATGACACTGGGTGTGGTTCACGATATGGTTTGTGAGAAGAACACAGATGCAATGTGTAGGGCCACGTAGAGATAAACAAAACTTTTTCCCTACGCGGTGATCCCAAGATCCAGCTTAGGTAGAAGGCCACGAGGATTACCACTAGACGCGCAGTTGCGGAATTGATGGAGCACGTCGCTTGATGCAGTGCATTCCTACCGATCCGTTCCGGTTCCACGATCCATGATCCGTACTTTCTTCATGATCGTCGAAGTGCTGAATGTACAGCACCTCCGCCGGTATCCACACGTACGAGGAGGAGCGCCGGCGATGGACTGCTACGTCCGGTATGGCGGCGACAGGACGGACTGGGGCTAGGGTTTCCAACACATGGTGTGACCTAACCTTGTGCTCTAAGCACCTCCGCCCCAGCTTATATAGGGAGTGAAAGTGGGCTCCACTCACTAGTGGCCCATTCACTAAAAGGCCTATATTAGCCACTGCAAGTCTCACTTGCTGACTAAGTCCATGTCTCTATTTGGGTCCAACCCAAATAGGTTTCCTGTTTGGGTCTAACCCAAACTTGCTCCGGCTCTTAAGTGTGTGACCCGACAGGCTCATGGTAACCCGGACACGATTCCGAGTCTCACTCGTGATCGATCAGTTGGTAGCGGCTCCTAGCAGAACGTGCCAACTCCCAAGTACCAATAAGTCATGATGACATACCTTTCTAATGCGACTTTCGTCTGAGTCCCTTTTGCCTCACAATATACCTTGTCGGACTATAGGCGAATGACCGTCATCTCTTAAATAGTCCGACTCTCTTTCTCGATCCGAGATAAGTGATTCATCCGACTAACTCTTAGTCGGCTGCCTCGGTTAACAGTTAATCGTGATGCGCATGGCCATGCTTTCCGAATCATATCTTCCGAGAGGGCCCAGAGAATATCTCTCCGGATGGAGGGGCAAAATCCCGTCTTGGTTATTCACATCACGCAGCTTGATTCTCAGTCGACTCGAACTCCGCCTTTATAACTGCCCAATGAAGGAACAACGTTTGACATAACCTAAGTCGGAGAGCCTCAACTCGGCTTGTGCAATTACCTCAGGTCTAAGGATTACATTGATTGAGACATGCAAATGACGACTTGTTCATTGCATCTCAATATGGGTCAGTCCGACTCACTAAACTCTTTAGCCGAATCCGTGTAAGTCGGAATAGCATCTCCATGCCCATGACAAGTGGAACCTAGTCATCTGCCGACTTTCACATTGATCTAAGTTGTGTGCCCGGCACAACCTCAATGACCAAGGACAATTAGTATGAATAACATGAATATATAGTTCCACAATCAAATCACATATTTGATGATACATATCAGCAGTTCATACATGGACCATAACCTTATGAATACACAGGAATATCATCATTCATGATTGCCTCTAGGGAATATTCCCAACAGTCTCCCACTTGCACTAGAGTCAATCTTCCGACATCACATGTCCAGGCATCTGATGCCCATTGCTCTCAGGTGCGCCTCATGCTTCGACTGTGGAAGTGGCTTTATCAACGGATCCGCAATGTTTGCATCCGTGTGTACCTACATAACTTGATATCACCTTGATCCACGAACTGGCGAATAAGGTGGTACCGCATGAGTATATGTTTGTTCTTCTGGTGTTGTCTAGGTTCCTTGGCTTGTGCAATAGCACCATTGTTGTCACAATACACATCTAACGGATTGGACGAGCCCTGAACCACACCAAGATCCATGAGGAAATTCCTCATCCAAACGGCTTCTTTTGCCGCCTCCGAGGCAGCAATATACTCAGCCTCTGTCGTAGACGCAGACACCGTTTCTTGCTTGGAACTTTTCCAGCTCACAGCTCCTCCGTTTATCACAAACACATATCCGGATTGCGAATGAGAATCATCCGAGTCAGTGAGATAACTCGCATCCGTGTAACCCTTTACACTGAGTTCATCCTCACCTCCATAAACTAGGAACATATCCTTAGTCATTCTCAAGTACTTTAGGATATTTTTAGCCGCTGCCCAGTGGATTTCTCCAGGGTCAGCCTGGTACCTCCTCACAACACTTAGAGCATAGGAAACATCCGGCCTAGTACAAATCATAGCGTACATGATGGATCTGATTGCAGAAGCATATGGAATCGCACTCATCCGACTTCGCTCATCAGTTGTCGAAGGACACTAAGTCTTGCTAAGTTTTACGCCATGGGACATCGGTAAGAACCCCTTCTTAGACGATTCCATGTTGAACTTCTTCAACACTTTGTCCAAATATGTACTCTGACTCAATCCAATGAGCCGCCTTGATCTATCTCTATAGATCCGGATTCCTAGTATGTAAGTCGCCTCACCCAAGTCTTTCATCGAAAAACTCTTTTCCAATGATTCCTTGGTCTCTTGCAACACCTGGACATCATTTCAGTAATATGTCATCCACATATAAGATCAGAAAGTTCACTTTGCTCCCACTAAACTTCTTGTATAAACAAGAATCATGATCATTCTTGATGAAGCCAAACAATTTGACTACCTCATCAAAGCGAATGTTCCAACTCTGAGATGCTTGCTTCAACCCATAAATGGATTTCTGAAGCTTGCATACTTTGTCAGCATTAGCCGGATCGAAAAAACCCTCGGGCTGTATCATATACACGTCCTCGGTTAAATTTCCATTAAGGAAAGCCGTTTTGACATCCATCTGCCATATCTCATAGTCGAAATAGGCTGCTATAGCTAACATGATCCGAACTGATTTAAGCATCGCTACAGGAGAGAAAGTCTCATCGTAGTCAACTCCTTTAACTTCTCGGAACCCCTTCGCGACAAGCCGTGCTTTATAGATAGAAACATTTCCATCCATATCAGTTTTCTTCTTAAAGACCCATTTGCACTCGACGGGTCTTGCACCGTCTGGCAGATCAACCAAGTTCCAAACTTGATTTTCATCCATGGACTTTAACTCGGATCTCATGGCTCCAAGCCATGACTCGGAATCAGAACCTACCATCGATTCTGAATAAGTTGCCGTCTCATCACTGTCTAACAGCAATACATCATGAACACTTCGCAATCTGGCCGATCTTCGCAGTGTCAGTGCAGTTTCCGGCTCAGGTACCATGTCCGACTCAACCTCTAAGGCTTTTGCCGACTCGCTGCTAGCCGGTATTTCTCGAATTTCTTCGAGATGCACCGTACTCCCACTGACTCCCCGACCGAGAAACTCTTTCTCAAGGAAGACACCGTTTCAAGCGACAAACACTTTGCCCTCTTCTCGGTTGTAGAAGTAGTAACCCAAGGTTTCCCTCGGATATCCCACGAAAATACACTTATCCGACTTAGTTGTAAGCTTGTCCGACTGAAGTCGCTTGACAAAAGCATCACAACCCCAAATCTTAAGAAAGGACAAACTTGGCTTCTTGCCAGTCCACATCTCATGTGGTGTCTTCTCTACCGACTTTGATGGTACTATGTTTAGTGTGAACGCTGCAGTTTCTAGACAATAACCCCAAAATGATAGAGGCAGATCTGTCCGACTCATCATTGACCGTACCATGTCCAACAAGGTCCGATTCCTCCTTTCCGACACACCATTTCTCTGCGGCGTTCCTAGAGGAGTGAGCTGGGGAACTATTCCACAACTCTTTAGATGGTCATCAAACTCATGGCTCATGTACTCGCCTCCTCGGTCTGACCGAAGAAACTTTATTTTCTTGCCAAGTTGATTTTGTACCTCATTCTAGAATTCCTTGAACATTTCAAAGGCTTACGACTTATGTTTCATCAAGTAGATATATCCATATCTACTCAAATCACCAGTGAAGGTAATGAAGTACTCATAACCACCTCTGCTATCGTGCTCATCGGGCCACATACATCACTATGTACTAGTCCCAATAAGTCGGACGCCCTTTCACAACTCTTTGCAAAAGGTGTCTTGGTCATCTTGCCAAGAAGGCAGGATTCGCATGTCTCGAACGACTCCAAGTCGAACAAAGTTAGGAGTCCATCATCATGGAGCTTCTTCATGCGTTTCCAACTTATATGACCAAGCCTACAATGCCAAAAGTAAGTCATACTTAGACCATTTGGTTTTAACCTTTTCACATTTATGTTATAGACAGATTCACTATCAAGATTCAAAATAAATAACCCGTCCCGGACGGGTGCAAAGCCATGAAACATATCATTTAAATATAAAGAACAACCATTATTCTTAATATTCGACTCATAGCCCCGTCTCATCAAACATGAGGTAGAAATGATGTTTCGACTAAGCACTGGAACATAATAACAATTATTTAGCTCCATTATGAGTCCACAAGGTAAATGAAGTTGCATTGTGCCGACTTCCAACGCAGCGACTCTCGCTTTGTTTCCGACTCTAATGTCAACCTCGCCTCTTGCAATGCTCCTAGTTCTTACCAGTCCCTACAACGAGTTGCAAATGTGAATGACTAATCCGGTATCATATACCCAAGAACTACTAGGTGCATCAGCAAGATAAACGTCTATAACATTGCAGACAAGCGTACCTGAGCTGGAAGTTACACCTCCGCTCTTGGCTTTATTAGCTAGATACTTGCTGCAATTCCTCTTCCAGTGGCCATCCGACTTGTAGTTGAAGCAAGTGGATCTGGCTATAGGAGATGGCTTAGTCCCTGAGGAAGTGCATTGGACTAGGTCCTCCGCCTTACCTCCTGACTTTGCCTTCTTCTTCTTAGTCCAAGAACTCTTCTTGAATTTAGCCTTGTTTTGTACCATCAACACTTGACTGGCACCTTTCTTGAGATCCGCCTCAGCCTTCTTGAGCATTCCATGTAATTCAGTGAGCTTCTTATACATACCATGCACGTGGTAGTTCGATATGAACTGGCCATACGCACTTGGAAGAGAGTTCAGAATTATGTCTGTAGCGAAATCTTCGCTAATGGGGTAGCCAAGTCTTTCCAGAGACTGCACGTAACCAACCATCTTGATCACACGCGGACTCAGTGGATCGCCATCCTTAAGCTTGCAGCTCAACAAAGCCTGAGAGACTTGATACCTCTTAGTCTTTGCCTGAGCCCGGAACATACTTTTGAGGCTTTCGATCATATCGTAGGCCTCGACATTCTCGAACTGCTGCTGCAAGTATGGTTCCATGTGAGAAAGCATAAGAAAGCTAATCTCCGTGGATTCATCACAAATCCGACGGTAGGCATTGGTGGCTGCGACAGTCGCATTCTCATCCGGCTCAGCTGGAAGTGGGTTGTCTAGGACACGATCCCTTTTTTTCTTGTTTGAGAACAATTCTCAGATTACGATACCAGTTGGTGAAATTAGTTCCATTCAGCTTATCTTTCTCTAAGATGGTTCTCAAAGCAAAAACGGAAATCTGAGGAACACTGCTAGGTGCCATTGATCTACAACAGAAAATATACAAAACACTTAAGACATGTATCCATAAAGAGCAAGCATATTAAACACTTTCATATTTATGCTCCCACTAGAACCAACACCCCTCTGATGGTTACTTAGTGATTCAGGACCCTAAATAAGCAAGTTGACTATTGAGCTTTAGCATCACCGCTAGCCGTCAAGTGATCTAGGTAGACAACTCCTTGTGAATCGTATCTCATACGACTCCTGTTGAATGGGTGGCATCACATGCCCCGGCTCCCATCCGACTTTTCCCCAAGTCCCACAACCGTTGTGATAGACCTGTCTAGATTACCAAGTGCTTCCGCTGTAAGAGTCTGACTCAAACCTACCTAGTCGGAAAGAATTGATAGCACCTCAATTTTATGAGCCCACTACCAAAAATGTCCAACTTGTGATGGCGCAGCACTAGCGGGGAAACCGACTAGACCTTCTTTGAGGGATTATTTTCTACCAACTATCTAATAGAGGTAAAATAGATACATAAGAATAACACAAAATAAAAGCACTTATAATGTGAAATGGTATGGCTCTCTTCATGGCGATCTCCATCTCCATAAAGACTGTAATCCGACTCGCGTCAACTCTTGTCACGGGCCGTCTTACACCATGTAGCCGACTTGTACACCGACTTGCATGCTATCCGGATTCTCCAAACAGCTACACTAGCTAGTAATCCAAATTACACAGAGAGTCCGACAGGCAGGCCGTTATACAATAAGATGACAGCACCTAGGCTCTAGCCGGCTGACAAAAACTGTGATACGCAAATCACGTATGGATTACACACATCACATGCACATAAGCCATACCATTCACAACATCATCCTTCAAAAACAAGTTATGCATAAATACAATATCTACCGGCGTTGTGAAACTCGCAACGACATCTAAGGCGCTACGACAGGGCAAAGTCGGCGGTCCTGCTAGCCGGATAGCGGGCGGGGATCGAGAAACGCAGATCTCATCTGCATTCCGTACATGGATTTCGTCATCGGATAAAACAATTTTACCCAAATCCGATCCGGATTCCGATTCGATCAAACCCTTTGATCTTCGATCACCGCATCCGGGTTTACATGTCACAGTCTACCCCGATGGCGGAAACCGACCGGTAGGGGTATGTCGTTCCACGACCTCAACAGTTAGATCACGGAAACCAGATCATCCATTCCCCGAGTATAGTTGATCCAATCAACTTTGTACAAAACCGATCTATCTCATAGATCGACCACCAAAACTACAATTAGATCCAATCTAACGCCAACCGATATCACATATACTCAATCTTGAGCCTAAAACCAGAAGCTAACGCTCTGATACCACTGTAGGGCCACGTAGAGATAAACAAAACTTTTTCCCTACGCGGTGATCCCAAGATCCAGCTCAGGTAGAAGGCCACGAGGATTACCACTAGACGCGCAATTGCGGAATTGATGAAGCACGTCTCTTGATGCAGTGCAGTCCTCGCAATCCGTTCCGGTTCCACGATCCACGATCCGTACTTTCTTCACGATCATCGAAGTACTGAACGTACAAAACCTCCGTTGGTATCCACACGTACGAGGAGGAGCGCCGGCGATGGACTGCTAGGTCTGGTACAGCGGCGACAGGACAGACTAGGGCTAGGGTTTCCAACACATGGAGTGACCTAACCTTGTGCTCTAAGCACCTGCGCCCCAGCTTATATAGGGAGTGAAAGTGGTCTCCACTCACTTGTGGCCCATTCACTAAAAGGCCTATATTAGCAACTACAAGTCTCACTTGCTGACTAAGTCCATGTCTCTATTTGGGTCCAACCCAAATAGGTTTCCTGTTTGGGTCTAACCCAAACTTGCTCCGGCTCTTAAGTGTGTGACCCGACAGGCTCATGGTAACCCGGACACGATTCCGAGTCTCACTCGTGATCGATCAGTTGGTAGCAGCTCCTAGCAGAACGTGCCAACTCCCAAGTACCAATAAGTCATGACGACATACCTTCCCAATGCGACTTTTGTCTGAGTCCCTTTTGCCTCACGATATACCTTGTCGGACTATAGGCGAATGACCGTCATCCCTTAAATAGTCCGACTCTCTTTCTCGATCCGAGATAAGTGATTCATCCGACTAACTCTTAGTCGACTGCCTCGGTTAACACTTAACCGTGATGCGCATGGCCATGCTTTCCGAATCAAATCTTCTGAGAGGGCCTAGAGAATATCTCTCCGGATGGAGGGGAAAAATCTCGTCTTGGTTATTCACATCACGCAGCTTGATTCTCAGTCGACCCGAACTCCGCCTTTATAACTGCCCAATGACGGAACAGCGTTTGACAGAACCTAAGTCGGAGATCCTCAACTCGGATTGTGCAATAACCTCAAGTCTAAGGATTACATTGATTGAGACATGAAAATGACGACTTGTTCGTTGCATCTCAATATGGGTCAGTCCGACTCACTAAACTCTTTAGCCGAATCCGTGTAAGTCAGAATAGCATGTCCATGCCCATGACAAGTGGAACCTAGTCATCTGCCGACTTTCACATTGGTCTAAGTTGTGTGTCCGGCACAACCTCAATGACCAAGGACAATTAGTATGAACAACATGAATATATAGTTCCATAATCAAATCACATAATCGATGATACATATCAGCAGTTCATACATGGACCATAACCTTATGAATACACAGGAATATCATCATTCATGATTGCCTCTATGGCATATTCCCAACACAATGACTCTAGATGTGGTTCATGAGAAGAACACACATGCAATGACTCCAACTTTGGTTCATGAAAAGAGCAGACATGCGATGACACCGGTGGATCCATGTGTGGTCTATGAGAGGAACACACATGCAATGACACTGGCGGATCTTACGTGGTCTGTGAGAAGAACACAAATGCAATGACACTGGTGGATCCATATGTGGTTTGTGAGAAGGACACACATGCAATGACACTGGTGGATCCATGTGTCGTTCATGGGACAGACACAGATGCAATGACACTGGTGGATCCATGTGTGGTTCATGGGAAGGACACACATGCAATGACACTGGTGGATCCATGTGTGGTCTATGGGAAGAATACACATGCAATGACACTGGTGATATGTGTTTTGTGAAAGGAACATATATGCAATGACTCTCACTATAGTTCATGAAAATAGCAGACATGCAATGATACTGGTGGATCCATGTGTGGTTAATGAGAAGAACACACATGCAATGACACTGGGTGTGGTTCATGATATGGTTTGTGAGAAGAACACACATGCAATAACTCTAGTTGTGGTTCATGAGAAGAACACACATGCAACGACTCTAACTGTGGCTAATGAAAAGAGTAGACATGCGATGACACCGGTGGATCCATGTGTGGTGTATGAGAGCAACACACATGCAATGACACCGGTGGATCCTTACGTGGTCCGTGAGCAGAACACACATGCAATGACACTGGTGGATCCATATGTGGTCTGTGAAAAGGACACACATGTAATGACACTGGTGGATCCATGTGTGGTTCATGGGAAGGACACACATGCAATGACACTGGTGGATCCATGTGTGGTTTGTGGGAAGAACACACATGCAATGACGCTGGTGGATCCATATGTGGTTTGTGAGAAGGACACACATGCAATGACACTGGTGGATCCATATTTTGGTTCATGGGAAGAAAACACAAGCAATGAAACTGGTGGATCCATGTGTGGTCTGTGAGAAGAACACACATGCAATGACACTGGTGATATGTGGTTTGTGAAAGGAACAGACATGCAATGACTCTAACTGTGGTTCATGAAAAGAGCAGACATGCAATGACACTAGTGGATCCATGTGTGGTTAATGAGAAGAACACACATGCAATGACACTGTGTGTGGTTCATAATATGGTTTGTGAGAATAACACACATGCAATGACTCTAGCTGTGGTTCATGAGAAGAACACACATGCAATGACTCTAACCGTGGTTCATGACAAGAGCAGACATGCGATGACACCGGGGGATCCATGTGTGGTCTATGAGAGGAACACACATGCAATGACACCAGTGGATCCTTATGCGGTCTGTGAGAAGAACATACATGCAATGACACTGGTGGATCCATATGTGGTTTGTGGGAAGAACACACATGCAATGACACTGGTGGATCCATGTGTGGTTCATGGGAAGGACACACATGCAATGACACTGGTGGACCCATGTGTGGTCTGTGGGAAGAACACACATTCAATGACACTGGTGGATCCATATGTGGTTTGTGAGAAGGACACACATGAAATGACACTGGTGGATCCATATGTGGTTCATGGGAAGAACACACATGCAATGACACTGGTGGATCCATGTGTGGTCTGTGAGAAGAACACACATGCAATGACACTAGTGGTATGTGGTTTGTGAAAGGAACAGACATGCAAAGACTCTAACTGTAGTTCAAGAAAAGAGCAGACATGCAATGACACTGGTGGTTCCATGTGTGGTTAATGAGAAGAACACACATGCAATGACACTGTGTGTGGTTCATGATATGGTTTGTGAGAAGAACACACATGCAATGACTCTAGATGTGGATCATTAGAAGAGCGCACATGCAATGACTCTAACTGTGGTTCATGAAAAGAGCAGACATGCGATGACACCGATGGATCCAGGTGTGGTCTATGAGAGGAACACACATGCAATGACACTGGTGGATCCTTACGTGGTATGAGAAGAACACACATGCAATGGCACTAGTGGATCCATATGTGGTTTGAGGGAAGCACACACATGCAATGACATTGGTGGATCCATGTGTGGTTCATGGGAAGGACACACATGCAATGACACTGGTGGACCCATGTGTGGTATGTGGGAAGAACACACATTCAATGACACTGGTGGATCCATATGTGGTTTGTGAGAAGGACACACATGCAATGACACTGGTGGATCCATATGTGGTTCATAGGAAGAACAGACATGCAATGACACTGGTGGACCCATGTGTGGTCTGTGAGAAGAACACACATGCAATGACACTGGTGATATGTGGTTTGTGAAAGGAACACACATGCAATGACTCTAACTGTGGTTCATGAAAAGAGCAGACATTCAATGACACTGGTTGATCCATGTGTGGTTAATGATACGAACACACATGCAATGACACTTTGTGTGCTTCATGATATAGTTTGTGAGAAGAACACACATGCAATGACTCTAGATGTGGTTCATTAGAAGAACACACATGCGATGACTCTAACTGTGGTTCATGAAAAGAGCAGACATGCGATGACACTGATGGATCCATGTGTGGTCTATGAGAGGACCACACATGCAATGACACCGGTGGATCCTTACGTGGTATGTGAGAAGAACACACATGCATTGACACCGGTGGATCCATATGTGGTTTGTGGGAAGAACACACATGCAATGACACTGGTGGATCCATGTGTGGTTCATGGGAAGGACACGCATGCAATGACACTGGTGGATCCATGTGTGGTATGTGGGAAGAACACACATACAATGACACTTGTGATATGAGTTTTGTGAAAGGAACATACATGCAATGACTCTAACTGTGGTTTATGAAAAGAACAGACATGCAATGACACTGGTGGATCCATGTGTGGTTAATGAGAAGAACGCACATGCAATGACACTGGGTGTGGTTCATGATATGGTTTGTGAGAAGAACACACATGTAATTACTCAAGCTATGGTTCATGAGAAGAACACACATGCAATGAATCCAACTGTGGTTCATGAAAAGAGCAGACATGCGATGAAATCGGTGGATCCATGTGTGGTCTATGAGAGGAACACACATGGAATGACACCGGTGGATCCTTATGTGATATGTGAAAAGAACACACATGCAGTGACACTGGTGGATCCATGTGTGGTTCATGGAAAGGACACAGATGCAATGAGACTAGTGGATCCATGTGTGGTTCATGGGAAGGACACACATGCAATGACACTGGTGGATCCATGTGTGGTCTGTGGGAAGAATACACATGCAATGACACTGGTGATATGTGTTATGTGAAAGGAACATATATGCAATGACTCTAACTATGGTTCATGAAAAGAGCAGACATGGAATGATACTGGTGGATCCATGTGTGGTTAATGAGAAGAACACACATGCAATGACACCGGGTGTGGTTCATGATATGGTTTGTGAGAAGAACACACATGCAATGACTCTAGTTGTGCTTCATCAGAAGAACACACATGCAATGAATCTAACTATGGTTCATGAAAAGAGCAGACATGCGAGTGGATCCATGTGTGGTCTATGAGAGGAACACACATGCAATGACACCGGTGGATCCTTACGTGGTCCGTGAAAAGAACACACATGCAATGACACTGGTGGATCCATATGTGGTATGAGAAAAGGACACACATGCAATGACACTAGTGGATCCATGTGTGGTTCATGAAAGAACACACATGTAATGACTCTGGTGAATCCATGTGTGGTCTGTGGGAAGAACACACATGCAATGACATTGGTGGATCCATATGTGGTTTGTGAGAAGGACACACATGCAATAACACTGGTGGATCCATATGTGGTTCATGGAACTACAACAGATCCTAGAATCGGTGATGAATTGCCTGGTGACAAAATTCAGAACCGTCACCGAAACTTACCATAGGTAACGGATTAGTTTTGGGCGTCACGTATGCTTGATAATGCGTGACGGTCGCATTTCGTGTCACGGCAAACCTTCGCCGATTATCCGCACGACGGATTTTAGAGCGTCGTTGATTAAGCCGTCACCGATTGTTCGTGGGACCAACGAGTTAGCAACTGTGTTAAAAACGATAAACGGGCAAAGATGGGTTTCGAACCGAGGACCTAGTACAAAGTTAAACGTTTCGTTACCGCTCGGTTTTTGAATTGTTTGATTGGCCTACCATTTTGTAAACTCTATGTGCAGTACGTCGCATGTACAAACACGGATCGTTATAGTTAGGACTTGTGTGATCTTCCAAACAGTTTTCTTCTCTGTTCTTGCGAACGAGCACCGTCTAGGGTATCCCTTGTCCAGGCGATCACGACATTCGCTGGCCCTTCATCTACAAGTCCCGGCGACTTGCGCCTACGCGATCACGATGATCGATCACGATCCCAGCTAGCGAGGCTTCGCGGCAGGCCAGCGCATGGCGATAGGAAGCACATGTGAGTTCCTTCTAGATCTGTTATGAAATTGATTTGGATTGGTGTTTATGTTACACATTGTGATTTATTTGGACTTTGGTAAACAATTTTCACATCGATTAGTACAAATTGAATGGCATCATGACTCGAGTGGAACACATTATATATATTTTTGTAGTCGATGGATCGACAGTGGATTACTCATGGGTGCAAGTTCACCCCTTTTTACATACAAGGTGTCCGCGAGTTTATGGAGTTTGCGCGCGCAAACTGCAACGAAGGTGCATCACTATTGTGCCCATGCCAAAAATGCCTTAATATTACGCAGCAGACTCAGGAAACTGTTGAGTATCACTTACACGTCAATGGTATGGCCGTTTCATACACAAAGTGGAGTTGTCATGGAGAAGATGATGGTCCTGATGAAAACTATGATCATAGTTTGTATCAAAGCGATGACGATGATGATTATGATGATGTAAATGAGAATCATAATGATCATGTTGACAACATGTTAGATGAGCTGCATGATTCTGGTGACAGAGGCCCAAGTGACACTAATTTCTATGCGAAACTCATCGAAGAAGCTAAGAAAGAGCTTCACGAGGGATGCACCACTGAGACGAGGTTGTCATTCATTATGAAGATGCTTTACGTGAAATCATACAACCGGGTCACAAATAGAGCTTTTGATCAATTTATGGCTATCTTATCTGCTGCTTTGCCAAAAGTGAATTTTCCCAAGTCCTATGCTGAAGCTAAGGGTGTACTATCTGAGGTTGGGCTTGGTTATGACACAATTCATGTTTGCAAGTATGACTGTGCTCTGTTTTGGGGAGACCATGCCAAAAAAAATCATTGTCCCGAGTGTGGATTTTCAAGGTGGAAAGACCCGGAAGCAAAGAGAAAGATTCCCCACAAGGTGCTTCGATACTTTCCTATAATCCCAAGGTTATAGAGATTTTTTGTTTCCAAGGAAGCGTCGATGAAAACCAAGTGGCACAAGGAGAAGAGGGTGGCACAACCGGGTATTTTGAGGCACCCAGCTGATGGTGAAGCATGGAAGCACTTTGACAAGGAGTTTGGATGGTTTGCTTCAGATGCCCGTAACATAAGGCTTGGTATTGCGATAGATGGATTCAACCCATACGGAAACATGAGTATTTCATACAGTATGTGTCCAGTTTTTGTCATTCCATACAACTTCCCACCGTGGATGTCCGTGGATCAATCCAACTTCATGATGTCATTGCTAATCCCTGGAAAAAATTCACCAGGAAAGGATTTTCATGTATTTATGCAGCCATTGATAAAAGATATGATGAAGCTATGGAGTGGTGTGGGCACATATGATGCATGCACACGTAGAGAGTTTCCGTTGCATGCTGCGTTTCTTTGGTCGATTCATGACTATCCTGGATATGCCACGATGTTTGGCCATAGCACAAGATGGTTTTTCGCATGTGCGCACTGCGATAAGGATCCTTGCTACGAGTCTTTGCATAATAAAATTGGTTATATTGGTCATCGTCGATTTCTGCCTCACGATCACAAGTGGAGGAGTAGCAGAGCTTTCAATGGAAAACCTGAACCTAAGGATGCACCAACAAGTTTCACACTTGCAGAAAGAGAGGAGAGGGTACAGAGAGTTCAGGATTACAGGCCAGGGAAAAATCCATCAACTAGGAAGAGAAAGCGTGGCATGACTGGTGAGCCAACCTGGCACCTCAAGATCAGCTTATATGATCTTCCATACTGGTCAAGATTGAAGTTTGTTCACAACCTAGATGTGATGCACATTGAGAAGAACATATTGGACAATATCCTTGGTACCCTTCTTGAGCTTGATGGAAAGAGCGAGGACACTGTTGGTGGTAGAATGGATTTGGAGAAATTTAATGTCAGGAAGAAGTTCTGGATGAAACCTGAGGCCAAGGGTTTTTCAAAGGAGAAAGCACCGTGGACACTTCAAAAGGAAGGCAAACAAAAATTGTGCAAGTATTTGGCCAACACTAGGTTCACAGATGGTTTTGCTGGAAACTTAGCAAGATGTGTGGACATCCCAGGGGGTAAAGTGCACGGTCTGAAGACGCATGAGTGCCACATACTTATGCAGCGTGTGTTGCCAGCTGGTCTGAGAGGGATTGCATCAAAGGCGATGTATGAGACCATTGCTGAACTGGGAAACTTTTTCAGGGAGTTGTGTGCCAAAACTCTAAGAGCATCTGTGCTGCGTCGAATGAAGGTTGAAATTTTCATAATTCTTTGCAAGCTTGAGCTGCTATTTCCCCCATCATTCTTTGATGTAATGGTGCACCTGGCTATTCATCTACCTGATGAGGCACTTCAGAGGGGCATGTTCAATATGGTTGGATGTATCCAGTTGAAAGAAGGCTTGGGTACCTGAAATCAACTGTGCGTAGCAAATTAAGGCCTGAAGGTTCAATTGCTGAGGGATATATCATGGATGAGTGCTTGCATCATTGCTCTAAATTTTTGGGCGATGTCATAGAAACCAGACATAACAAGCCTGAGAGGAACCAAGATAAGAAAAAAGAGTTGATCCGCTAGAGTTTGATATTTTTCAGATGGAGCCAGAGGTTTAGGACTATCCAAGTTGAAGTATTTTCCCAAAGAATTTGACAGTATGGTTTGGTATGTACTTCAGAACTGTGATGGGGCACAAAATTATATTCGGTAGGTCTATTTATCTTTTTATTAATCATTCAAAAATTTCAGTAATATTTTGTGTTATAGCAGTACCATTACTAATTTGTTTTTGATTTTTAGGAATTTCCGACAACAACTACAGAACAGGGATGTGAACAACATTGAGGCGGAACTAGAGAAAGAATTCCCTGCATGGTTTAAAAAACATGTTAGTAATTTGGACAATGCTCCAGAAGATTTAAAATCACTAGCACTTGGTCCAGATGCTCGTGTAGTTGTACACCCTATGTTGTAGCATCCCAATTGTCTAACAATGGTAATGCTACTTGGTCTAGTAATATAATGGCTACTTCCTATATACAATTGTTGCATCATAATTATATCATGCTCATGTCATCATGCCACCGTGCATTTGAGCATCATATAAAACCCTTTTTCTTTGGTTCTTCTCTCATATGCATTATTAATTATATTTTCCTCTTGATATTGTATTTGGTTATTGATATATTGTTTAATGCCCAAGTTGAGTTGGGGGCATATCTTTTATTCAACTCCACCACCATTCTTTTCACCACCTTATAATTCCACCATCCTAATTACCCATGGGCTTGTATTTTTCTTTTGATATTTATTCTAGCTCATGTGGGTGGGATGGATCAAAATATATTTTCTTTAGTTTGGCTCTACTCCATATTTTGGGGGATGCATGTAGATAATCCCATGTTGTATTACTATAGTTTTCACAAATTAACACATGGCATTTATTGCCCATGCATGGGCCATGCAAGCACCACCACATTCTCTTTTGGATTTTACTTGGATCTTTGGGTGGTTTATCTCTTTTGAGCTTCTCTTGTCTCTCAAACTTTTCCACCTTGTTGGGCTGATCTTGCCATGTGCCCATCAAGCCTCTCTCACATGTGGAATGCCATGCATGATCATGTGAGGTATCTTCCTCACCTTTTCTCCGTTACACATGATCTTGCCACATTAAAGAAAACCCTACACCACCTCTCCTCTCTTCTCAATCTCCATGCCACCCTCTTCTTCCACCCCCTCTCCCAAAACCCTAATATGAAACTAAACCCTAACCCCTTTTTCTAACATCTCTCTATCTAAACCTAGCTCTAGTCTAAAACCTACTTTATCCTAATTTTCACCTCTCTCTCTCTCTTTATCCCTCTCTCTACCATGCTGGCCCCACCCCACTAGCTCTCGCTCTCTCTCTTCCTTGCCGAGGCTACCCCTCCATGCCATCCTAAAACCCTAACCCGAGCCTCCCTCTCTCCTTTCCTTTCTCTTTCCCTGCCGTGCTGGCCCCAGCCCGCGCCTGTCCCTCCTTGTCCTCGCGCTGGCCCACCTGTCCACCCCTGCCCTGCCCTGGCTGCCCGCGGCAAGCACGTGAGAAGGAGGAGCAAAAGCTGGCCGAAGCCACTTTATCTCCACCCCGCTCCCACACGTCACCCCTGTCCCTGTCCCTATCTACTCCCTCGCCTCACGCGCCCTAGCAACGCCAGATCCACCCCAGGGCCTTGCCCTCTCCCTTCTTCTTCTCCCCCGACGCCGTCTCCTCACTCGCCGGTCACCGCCAGTACCTTCGCCGCTTCCTCGTTCCAGCCGGCATGGGTGACGTGGAGGTGGTCGAGGAGGCCGAGAAGGGTCCCTTGCTTCACCCTGGACGCGCCAGCGAGGAGGAGAAGCCCCACTTCTGCCACAGTACCGTGACGCCGCCGAAACCCTAATCTCGCTAGCCGCCAGCTCCGTCGCCGCTCTGCGGCGTCCCGCCGTCAACCACCCCGCGGTGAGTCCCTCTCCCGCCTAGACATCCTCTGCCTCGCCGTAGACCCTCTGCCTCGCCGGGCGTTTCACCGAACGCTCTCGGTGCGCCGTCGGCCGCTGGCGTCTGACCGCCTCTGCGCCACGCTCCGCCTCACCTAGTTGGCCATCCCCCTCCTAACAACGTTCTTAGCCTACCCCAGTGGCTACCGCCTCCGCGTGCACGCCCAGGTCCCCGGTTCGAGTCCCCCGTCCCGCGCCGCGCTCACTGTCGCCGTCAGGTTTGTCAGACCGTGGAGAAGATCCACAGCACGCGGCCCCATTTTTGCATATACCCCCTGCTTCTTTTGCTGCCTCAACCCGCGGTACGCGCGAGCCTACCTGCCAGCCTCTGTGAGCTTTTTACAAAAAGCACCCCGGCTTTCATAGTCTCAACCCGCGCTCCAGCACACCCCCCACCTGTCAGTCTCTGCGGGTTCCGCCACTGGCACATGGGCCATAGCCCGCTGACCCCACCTGTCATTCGCGATGGCTAGCTAGACCCAGAGTGAAAAAAGCCCGCGGCTGTGCAACATTGACCACTGGGCCCAGTTAGCGCCGGCCCCATCCGTCAGCGACTTGGGCTAGTGCTGGGCGTGTGTAAAAAGTCCTGGCGATTTTCTGTTTTAATTAAACTTTTCCAGAAATTGTTAAATACAAATTCAAATCAGATTTTAAATAACTTTTAAATTATAACTCCAAATAATACAAATAATATATGTTTTTGAATCAATAAAATGTGAGGAATTCAAATATTCCATTCAAAATATTGTTTGAACACTTTAAATTTTCGAGATGATTAAAAATTACAATAAAATGCCCTTTTCTAATTAAATTAATAACTTTAAATCTATAACTCCAAATTCAACAGATAATATGTCTAAATCGATCAGCGCGACGAGCCCGTTCTAACTATGCATTCCTTGTTCTGAATTGAAGCATGCATCATGTCAGTATTAAAAATCAGAACTGTTTATGGCAATAAAACTTGACCAAATAAATACTAAAATGAATTATTCTTGTCCCCACACCTCACCCATGCCATGCTACTTTATTGCCATGTAAATTGTGCATCATTCATCATGGCATGCTTGTTTTCTTGTCGCATTTTAATTCATATGCTTGTTCAATTTATTTATGTTGGCCCTTGTTTGTTTGGTTCTTCTTCGAATAGACGCCTAGCAGGAGAATTATTAGGAATCACAGGAGTTCTACCCAGATCCATCTCTCGCTTCAACTGAGCTACCAGGCAAGCACTACCACATGCTTGCATACATATAGTACCTATTGCCTCTATCTTTTTCTTGCATCATTGAGTCGCGATTGCATTAAATTGAATCCCAAGTACTGCATAGCCTTTACTTTTAAACCCCACCGAAGCTTGTTCCTCCATCCTATGAGCCATTACTACAGGAGTTGTTTGAGCCATGCGAGTCGTAGAAAAGCATGTGCAGGGTATGTGAGTGTCTGATGAATAACGAGGTACCTAAACAACATAACCTGAGTAGTAATAGGATAACTAATGAAAGAGGCACCGGTGAGCAATATCTGCTATTTGGTTTTTCATGCTCACTTGTGTCCCGTAGGACCCCGAGTACTTGATTCCTGTTCCTTGTTTATTTGCACTATCCACATCCGGGAGGCCTTATGGACCCCCCTGAGCCGGAGCTTGATTCATTGTTATTTCTTGGGCCCACAATTAGTTTGGGGATTTATTACTATCCTGTACTTATGCCATGTTACTGCTTTATTTAAGATTGTGCGAGGAGCACCTGTATTGTTTTGGAACGTGACATGTTTTCGCGGTATCAACAAGCCCAGTCACATTTTTGGGTTCCCAGTTGTTTACCACCGTCCACACAAACCTTGAGTCCGTCTCGGAGTCAGCTAGCTTCGTCGCAGGTAGCTTAATGGGGTGGCCCCCGAAAATATTACTGAATCCTGTGATTGCTTTGTCGTGAATGCCTCGTTGGGTTTTGAGTTGGTTTTTCCGAGGTTGATCGAGTGTGTGTTGCTATTCGTGCACCCCTGCAGGGTAAATCTTTCTGAAAGCCGTGTCCGCGGTTATGGACGACTTGGAGCACAGTTTCTCGATCATTGACAAGTATAACTAAAGTACCGCTTTTAATCTGACTAAGTATCTGATTAGTAAGTAGTGCAATACTCATGGAATGGTTAATAAAACTGCCAACGGATGGGGGGTTGTTCGTTCGCTTCCTCGTTGGTAAGCGAGGAGGAGGATGGATCTGTTAATTATACTGTTATAACTGTTGTTCTTAATTCACGGACATTCGTCTATCATTGGTTAGGCGGATGGTTAGCGAGTATCTATAGAACTGTTAGATATTATCTTTTGCTGCAATTTCGTCACCCCAGGTTGTGTCCCCTTTAGTGGCATAAAGACTTGCTAAGTACCCCTAGGGTCTCACACGATAAATTGTTTGATTCAGATGAACAGGTGTACTCGCAAGAAGGATACTGGGTGGAGGAGATAGATGATGTTGGCAACAATCACTCGATGTAGAGATTCCGAGAACGGGCATCCATGAGATCTGTGGGCGGGATGTGTTTATTTATGTGGCATCTTATGCCGATTTGCTTCTTATCCGCACTCGGACCTTGTTTTCCGCTTCCGCCTGGTACTCTGATGTGTGATGTATGAGGAGCTATCCTAAAATATTATCTCTATCTAGGTTATTTGAATCTTGCCGTATGGCGTTGCAATATTTCTATTTCTTTTAGATGGAATGGCTCTTAGGACTGTTGTATGTGGCTTGTATACACACTCACTTGTGTATGTAGTTGATCCCTTCACCTGCCAATTACGCCGCTCGTTCTTGTCCCGATGCTCTGAAAGTGGTTAGGACGGCCAGAAGGTCTACCGTGAGTGGCCCCGGGCCCCACCGTACTATTTTAACCACTTTCGTTCATCCAGGCATGAAACTAAGAGCGTAATTCACCGAGGTAGTTACAATTGGTATCAGAGCCCTCCCGCCCTTTAGGGTCTCAGCCAAAATGGTCGTTGTCAGTCTAGCAAATATTTTGGTAGTTATGTATACTAGGAAAAATCAAACGTGAGAGTAAGACTGCTTCCATTTTTCTTCTTACCCACCCACCCACCCTGTTTCTGGTAAGGAAGTGTAACATTTTCAATCCTCTTCTAAAAATTCAAACTAGGATTCACGTGTTCTGGGTTCCGTAGTACCATAGGGTGTGTGTGTGTGTCCGTGTGAATTCCTTGTCTATCTGTTGCATCCAAATGTGATCACTATCTGCCTTTTGGTTATCAATTGTTGGTACATTCCATACCGGCAGGCCTTTGTAAACCGACACGATCTATTCTGATTCGTTGTATACCGATGCGATCTATCTTACTCTTTGTTATCCGACGTTATCTTGTTGGGGTGTTCTTTTTCGTAGTTACCAATCTTTAGGTTCATCTTAAGAAGGAGGTGTTGGGATATGTGTTTTACTGATTCATGTGCGGAGTAATGATTTGAGTGCGGGATGGAGTTGCGACCATACCACTACTTTTATCATTTGCTCTTGTATGTTGAACTAGTAGAGTTACTAATCTTGATTCGTGAAGTGGTTTTGCGCATATAGTGGTATTTTAATGCCGAAATTTGCGGAATTTTTTTCTTTGTTAGCTTGTGTACCACACTCTTTGTTCAGTCGTGTGCGTTATGCTTAATATCTTCTTGGTCTCTTGAACTTTGTTGATATTTTAATATCATCTCAGTGAATTGTATCCTTTAATCTTGGTTAATTCCATTTTGGTACTATTTTGGATTATTATTATTCTCCATCATAGTACTGACTTGTGTTTTATATCAATCACAGGATGGCACCACCACGCCGTTCTGAGGAGGACATACCACCTGAACTGGGGGCTGCTTTGGCAAGTATTGCAAATGCTTTGGGCACTATGCAGCAGAACCAGCAGCGCTTTGAGGAAAGCGTGAGGAGGAATGAGTTTGTTCCGCTACCTCCACCTCCCAAGCGAGGAGACATCAAGAGTTTTCTCAAGTTCAACCCACGTCAATTTGAGGTGTCTGATCAGCCACTTGATGCGGATGATTGGCTGCGTGAAGTGTCAAGGTTGCTGATGACTGCGGATGTTCCGGAGCAAGAATGGGTCAAATGTGCCACTCACCTTCTAAAGGGAGATGCAGCTCTCTGGTGGGAAAATTACCTCAAGGCAGACCTCTCTGGTTTTCAGCCTACTTGGGAGCAATTCACTGCGGCATTCAAAGAGCAATATCTATCAGAAATTGTCATGGAAAGGATGAAGGAAGTGTTTCTCAACCTCAAGAAGGGCACTGACAATGTCAATACCTACATCAGAAACTTCATGAACCTTTCTCGGTATGGTGGCGATGAGAGCTCTGATAACAAGAAAAAGCAAAAGAGGTTCCGGCAAGGCCTCAATGCATCCATCAAATATGCAATCACTCATGCAAGGCCGGCGTCTTTTCTGGAACTCCAGCACACAGCTCTGTAGGAAGAAGCACGTAGGCAAGTGTTTGAGGAGTCAAAGAAACACAGCCGTGATACAGCAAGCTCTTCTGCTATGACAGCTCCTTCTAAGCGTCGTGTCTGGGTTCCTAACACCCCACCGTCGATCCCTGATCCACCAAGACCGTCAAGCTACGCGGCAAGGCCACCAAACTCCTTCACTGCGGCTCCCTGGGGCTACAACCACAACTACCCTAGAGCGCCGTGCGGAGTCCCTGGCTACGTTGCTCCACGTCCACCTGGTGCTTGCTACACTTGTGGAAACACTGGGCATCAGCACTGGAATTGTCCAATGAACAATAAAGCTCTTCCACCACCACCTCCAAGACCTGCGGCAAGTTCTCCTATGGTTCGTGCACCTCCACCTCGGGCTCTCAACATCAACACCAAGCCTGGGTCTACAGTTGCTCGTGCCAACTATGTCAACATCGCTCAAGCTGAGCATGCACCTGGAGTTGTGATGGGTATGCTTCCTGTTAACTCAATTCCTGCTCGAGTTTTGTTCGATTCTGGCGCATCGCACTCTTTTGTTTCTCACAAGTTTGCAAATGACAATGAGTTAGCAATGGATCCTCTCCCCAAGCGTTTAATGGTCCTTTCTCCTGGAGCAACAATGGCATCTTCTAAAATCAGCCATAACAATCAAATTGAGATTGGTGGTTCTTCGTTTCCGGCTTCCTTAATTATTCTGGGCAATTCTGATATTGATGTTATCTTGGGCATGGATTGGTTAACAGCAAATGCAGCTGTGATTGATTGTGCTGATCGTTCGGTTTCTCTGAAAATTCCTGAAGGCCATATAGTCTATTCTCCAAGTCTGACTCCTGCAATTCAGCTTTACTCTTTGGCGGCTCTGAATGATGATGCTATGGAAGGTATTCATAGTGTTCTGGTAGTCTGTGAGTTCCCAGATGTCTTTCCTGAAGAGTTGTCAGGTATGCCTCCAGATCGTGAGGTTGAGTTTGTTATTGAACTTGAACCTGGTACCGCTCCTATCACCAAGCGGCCTTATAATATGGGTCCTGCTGAGTTGGCGGAACTCAAGCGTCAGTTTGATGAACAAAAGATGTTGGGTTTCATTCAGCACAGTACTTCTTCTTGGGGTAGCCCAACCATCTTTGTGAAGAAGCGAGACAAGACTGATAGACTTTGTGTTGACTATCGGGCTCTCAATGCTAAAACCATCAAGAATAAATATCCCCTTTCGCGGATTAATGATCTCTTCGATCAGCTAGCTAGAGCTGTGGTATTCTCTAAGCTTGATTTGAGAAGTGGTTACCATCAAATCAAGATTCACAAGGAAGATGTTCCCAAAACAGCTTTCACCACTCGCTATGGCCTGTATGAGTACACGGTCATGTCTTTCAGTGTCACCAATGCACCTGCCATCTTCTCGAGGCTTATGAACTCGGTTTTCATGGAGTATCTTGATAAGTTCGTTGTGGTCTATCTAGATGACATTCTAGTCTATTCTAAGTCAAAGGAAGAACATGAAGAACACCTTCGGTGTGTCCTAAACAAGCTTCGTGAGAACCGCCTGTATGCAAAGTTCTCCAAGTGTGAGTTTTGGCTGCCTCAAGTCAGCTACCTTGGTCACGTCATCTCTGCCAAGGGCATTGCCATCAACCCAGAAACTATTAAGACAATTATGGACTGGATTCCACCCATAAATTTCAAAGAAGTCCAGAGTTTCCTTGGTTTGGCCAGTTACTATCGTCGCTTCATTCAAAATTTCTCGAAGATTGCGAAGCCTCTTACCGATCTCCTCAAGAAAGGCAAGAAATACCTTTGGACTCCTGCATGTCAAGCAAGCTTTGAAACACTCAAAGAGAAGCTCACTTCCACACCAGTCTTAGTTCCTCCAGATACATCAAAGCCTTTCCAGATATTCTGTGATGCCTCATTGCAAGGATTGGGTGCGGTCCTTATGCAAGAAAAACAAGTTGTTTCTTATGCCTCTCGGCAGTTGAAGACGCATGAGATCAACTATCCTACACATGACCTCGAACTCGCAGCAGTTGTCTTTGCTTTGAAAGTATGGAGGTATTACTTGCTTGGCAACCATTGTGAGAATTTTTCTGAGAACAAGAGTCTGAAGTATATCTTCACACAGCCTGATCTCAACCTTCGTCAGAGGAGGTGGATCGAAACAATAAATGATTTCGATTTGACCATCAACTACACTCCGGGCAAAGCTAATGTCATGGCCGATGCCCTCAGCCGAAAAGCTTATGTCAACAACCTTATGGTGGAAGAACAACATCCTCTCTTGTGCGAGGAATTCCGCAAGCTTAACCTTGAAATTGTGGATCAAGGGTATCTTTTGAACCTTCTGGCAACACCTCTCTTGGAAGAAAATGTTCGCTCCATTCAACTTGGTGATCCATACACTAAAAAGATCATCTCCAACATTCAGCTTCCGAAGTATGAGTCTTTCCACATCGACGACCAAGGCACTCTTTTATTTGAACACCGGATGTTTGTTCCGAACTACCCGGGTTTTAGAGAGCAAGTTCTTAAGGAAGCGCATGATTCTGTTCTTTCTATCCACCCTGGCAGCACTAAGATGTACATGGACTTGAAAACACAATATTGGTGTCATGGGTTGAAACGATATTGTGCCAAGTACGTCTTGGAATGTAATGTCTGCCGCAGAGTTAAAGCTGTCCATCAGAAACCTTCCGGTCTTCTACAGCCACTGAAGCCTCTGGAATGGAAATGGGAGAAAGTAGAGATGGACTTCATCACTGGTTTTCCAAGGTCGCAGAAGGGCAACAATGCAATCTTTGTTGTGATCGATAGGCTTTCTAAAGTAGCTCACTTCTTTCCCGTCAAGGAAACAATTTCTGCAATTCAGTTGGCTAAGCTCTATATTAACATAATTGTCTCTCTGTATGGGGTTCCTCTTGAGATCAGTTCAGACCGTGGAAGCATCTTCACTTCCAAGTTCTGGGGAAGTTTCCAAAATGCTTTGGGAACAAAATTAAACTTCCTTATGCTCCGTCGCACAGCTTACCACCCTCAGTCGCAAGGACAAGTTGAAAGGATCAATCAGATTCTGGAAGATATGCTCCGTGCTTGCGTTATCTCTTTCGGAATGAAGTGGGAAGAATGTCTTCCTTATGCTGAATTCTCTTACAACAACAGCTTCCAGAAAAGTCTAAAGATGGGACCATTTGAGGCTCTCTATGGTCGCAAATGCAGAACTCCGATTGGTTGGTCAGGCGCAGGTTAAAGAATATTGTTTGGCCCCGACATTGTAACTCAAGCGGAGGAGAAGGTTCACATCATTCTTGAAAACCTAAAGATTGCTCAAAGTCGCCAGACGAGCAATTATGACAGAAAGCACACGGACATGGAGTATGTCCCTAGTGATCTCATTTACCTTTGTGTCACTCCCATGAGAGGCACGCACTGCTTTGGTATCAAAGGAAAGCTGGCTCCTAGATACATCGGTCCTTTCAAAATTCGTGGAAGAAGAGGAGAAGTTGCGTATGCTCTTGAGCTCCCTGAAAAACTCAAAGTCCATGATGTTTTCCACATCTCTCAACTCAAGAAGTGCTTCAAGGATCCCGGCAGGACCGTGGACCATGAACTCATCAATCTCCAAGAAGATCTGTCTTATCAAGAACACCCCACAAAAATTCTTGAAGTCGTAGAAAGAAGGACTCGCAACAAGTCCATCAAGTTCTGCAAGGTGCAGTGGTCGCACCATTCCGTTGATGAAGCCACTTGGGAACGTGAAGATGAGCTCCGTGCCAAGTATCCTACCCTCTTTGAGTCTTCTTCTTCCTAGAATCTTGGGGCGAGATTCCTGTTTAGTGGGGGAGAGTTGTAGCATCCCAATTGTCTAACAATGGTAATGCTACTTGGTTTAGTAATATAATGGCTACTTCCTATATACAATTGTTGCATCATAATTATATCATGCTCATGTCATCATGCCACCGTGCATTTGAGCATCATATAAAACCCTTTTTCTTTGGTTCTTCTCTCATATGCATTATTAATTGTATTTGCCTCTTGATATTGTATTTGGTTATTGATATATTGTTTAATGCCCAAGTTTAGTTGGGGGTATATCTTTTATTCAACTCCATCACCTTTCTTTTCACCACCTTATAATTCCACCATCCTAATTACCCATGGGCTTGTATTTTTCTTTTGATATTTATTCTAGCTCATGTGGGTGGGATGCATCAAAATATATTTTCTTTAGTTTGGCTCTACTCCATATTTTGGGGGATGCATGTAGATAATGCCATGTTGTATTAGTATAGTTTTCACAAATTAACACATGGCATTTATTGCACATGCATGGGCCATGCAAGCACCACCACATTTTATTCTTTTGGATTTTACTTGGATCTTTGGGTGGTTTATCTCTTTTGAGATTCTCTTCTCTCTCAAAGTTTTCCACCTTGTTGGGTTGATCTTGCCATGTTCCCATCAAGCTTCTCTCACATGTGGAACGCCATGCATGATCATGTGAGGTATCTGCCTCACCTTTTCTCCTTTACACATGATCTTGCCACATTAAAGAAAACCCTACACCACCTCTCCTCTCTTCTCAATCTCCATGCCACCCTCTTCTTCCATCCCCTATCCCAAAACCCTAATATGAAACTAAACCCTAACCCCTTTTTCTAACATCTCTCTCTCTAAACCTAGCTCTAGTCTAAAACCTACTTCATCCTAATTTTCACCTCTCTCTCTCTTTATCCCTCTCTCTACCATGCTGGCCCCACCCCACTAGCTCTCTCTCTCTCTTCCTTGCCGAGGCTACCCCTCCATGCCATCCTAAAACCCTAACCTGAGCCTCCCTCTCTCCTTTCCTTTCTCTTTCCCTGCCGTGCTGGCCCCAGCCTGCGCCTATCCCTCCTTGTCCTCGCGCTGGCCCACCTGTCCACCCCTGCCCTGCCCTGGCTGCCCGCGGCAAACACATGAGAAGGAGGAGCAAAAGGTGGCCGAAGCCACTTTATCTCCACCCCGCACCCACACGTCACCCCAGTCCTCGTCCCTATCTACTCCCTCGCCTCACGCGCCCTAGGAACACCAGATACACCCCAGGCCGAGAAGGGTCCCTTGCTTCACCCTGGACGCATCAGCGAGGAGGAGAAGCCCCACTTCTGCCGCAGTACCGCGATGCCGCCGAAACCCTAATCTCGCCGGCCGCCAGCTCCGTCGCCGCTCTGCTGCGTCCCGCCCCGATCCACCGCCGTCAACCACCCCGCGGTGAGTCCCTCTCCCGCCTAGACATCCTCCGCCTCGCCGTAGACCCTCTGCCTCGCCGGGCGTTTCACCGAACGCTCTCGGTGCGCCGTCGGCTGCTGGCGTCTGACCGCCTCTGCGCCACGCTCCGCCTCACCTAGTTGGCCATCCCCCTCCTAACAACGTTCTTAGCCTACCCCAGTGGCTACCGCCTACGGGCAAACACCCAGGTCCCCGGTTCGAGTCACCCGTCCCGCGCCGTGCGTGCTGTCGCCGTCAGGTTCGTCAGACCATGGAGAAGATCCATAGCATGTGGCCCCATTTTTGCATATACCCCCTTGCTTCTTTTGCCACCTCAACCCGCGGTACGCGCGAGCCCACCTGCCAGACTCTATGAGCTTTTTACAAAAAGCACCCCGGCTTTCGTAGTCTCAACCCGCCCTCCAGCACACCCCCCACCTGTCAGTCTCTGCGGGTTCCGCCACTGGCACATGGGCCATAGCCCGCTGGCCCTACCTGTCATTCGCGATGGCTAGCTAGACCAAGAATGAGAAAAGCCCGCGGCTGTGCAACGTTGACCACTGGGCCCAGTTAGCGCCGGCCCCATCCGTCAGCGACTTGGGCTAGTCCTGGCCGTGTGTAAAAAGTCCTGGCGATTTTCTGTTTTAATTAAACTTTTCCAGAAATTGTTAAATACAAATTCAAATCAGATTTTAAATAACTTTTAAATTATAACTCCAAATAATACAAATAATATATGTTTTTGAATCAATAAAATGTGAGGAATTCAAATATTCCATTCAAAATATTGTTTGAACACTTTAAATTTTCGAGATGATTAAAAATTACAATAAAATGCCCTTTTCTAATTAAATTAATAACTTTAAATCTATAACTCCAAATTCAACAGATAATATGTCTAAATCGATCAGCGCGACGAGCCCGTTCTAACTATGCATTCCTTGTTCTGAATTGAAGCATGCATCATGTCAGTATTAAAAATCAGAACTGTTTATGGCAATAAAACTTGACCAAATAAATACTAAAATGAATTATTCTTGTCCCCACACCTCACCCATGCCATGCTACTTTATTGCCATGTAAATTGTGCATCATTCATCATGGCATGCTTGTTTTCTTGTCGCATTTTAATTCATATGCTTGTTCAATTTATTTATGTTGGCCCTTGTTTGTTTGGTTCTTCTTCGAATAGACGCCTAGCAGGAGAATTATTAGGAATCACAGGAGTTCTACCCAGATCCATCTCTCGCTTCAACTGAGCTACCAGGCAAGCACTACCACATGCTTGCATACATATAGTACCTATTGCCTCTATCTTTTTCTTGCATCATTGAGTCGCGATTGCATTAAATTGAATCCCAAGTACTGCATAGCCTTTACTTTTAAACCCCACCGAAGCTTGTTCCTCCATCCTATGAGCCATTACTACAGGAGTTGTTTGAGCCATGCGAGTCGTAGAAAAGCATGTGCAGGGTATGTGAGTGTCTGATGAATAACAAGGTACCTAAACAACATAACCTGAGTAGTAATAGGATAACTAATGAAAGAGGCACCGGTGAGCAATATCTGCTATTTGGTTTTTCATGCTCACTTGTGTCCCGTAGGACCCCGAGTCCTTGATTCCTGTTCCTTGTTTATTCGCACTATCCACATCCGGGAGGCCTTATGGACCCCCCTGAGCCGGAGCTTGATTCATTGTTATTTCTTGGGCCCACAATTAGTTTGGGGATTTATTACTATCCTGTACTTATGCCATGTTACTGCTTTATTTAAGATTGTGCGAGGAGCACCTGTATTGTTTTGGAACGTGACATGTTTTCGCGGTATCAACAAGCCCAGTCACATTTTTGGGTTCCCAGTTGTTTACCACCGTCCACACAAACCTTGAGTCCGTCTCGGAGTCAGCTAGCTTCGTCGCAGGTAGCTTAATGGGGTGGCCCCCGAAAATATTACTGAATCCTGTGATTGCTTTGTCGTGAATGCCTCGTTGGGTTTTGAGTTGGTTTTTCCGAGGTTGATCGAGTGTGTGTTGCTATTCGTGCACCCCTGCAGGGTAAATCTTTCTGAAAGCCGTGTCCGCGGTTATGGACGACTTGGAGCACAGTTTCTCGATCATTGACAAGTATAACTAAAGTACCGCTTTTAATCTGACTAAGTATCTGATTAGTAAGTAGTGCAATACTCATGGAATGGTTAATAAAACTGCCAACGGATGGGGGGTTGTTCGTTCGCTTCCTCATTGGTAAGCGAGGAGGAGGATGGATCTGTTAATTATACTGTTATAACTGTTGTTCTTAATTCACGGACATTCGTCTATCATTGGTTAGGCGGATGGTTAGTGAGTATCTATAGAACTGTTAGATATTATCTTTTTCTGCAATTTCGTCACCCCAGGTTGTGTCCCCTTTAGTGGCATAAAGACTTGCTAAGTACCCCTAGGGTCTCACACGATAAATTGTTTGATTCAGATGAACAGGTGTACTCGCAAGAAGGATACTGGGTGGAGGAGATAGATGATGTTGGCAACAATCACTCGATGTAGAGATTCCGAGAACGGGCATCCATGAGATCTGTGGGCGGGATGTGTTTATTTATGTGGCATCTTATGCCGATTTGCTTCTTATCCGCACTCGGACCTTGTTTTCCGCTTCCGCCTGGTACTCTGATGTGTGATGTATGAGGAGCTATCCTAAAATATTATCTCTATCTAGGTTATTTGAATCTTGCCGTATGGCGTTGCAATATTTCTATTTCTTTTAGATGGAATGGCTCTTAGGACTGTTGTATGTGGCTTGTATACACACTCACTTGTGTATGTAGTTGATCCCTTCGCCTGCCAATTACGCCGCTCGTTCTTGTCCCGATGCTCTGAAAGTGGTTAGGACGGCCGGAAGGTCTACCGTGAGTGGCCCCGGGCCCCACCGTAAACCACTTTCGTTCATCCAGGCATGAAACTAAGAGCGTAATTCGCCGAGGTAGTTACGTATGTGCAATGTAAATGGCACTAGGTTTCGTTCCGTCGAGCGTGAGAAGAACATGAGGACTCAAAACTCAGGCATAATGACAAGGGGGTCCGTTTCTGACGAACAAGATCAAGAATACTATGGTGTGATGAAGGAGGTTCTTGAGTTACAGTACCCAAGAAACAAGCACGGCGACAGATCTGTGTTCTTGTTCCGCTGTGATTGGTTTGACCTTGGAAGTAGGAAAACCACGGAGATGAAGGATGATGGATACTTTAAAAGCATCAATACGTCTGTATTGCGGTACAAGAACGCCCCTTTCATATTAGCTCACGAAGCAGAAACTTGTTTTTACTTGGAAGACACAAAATTTGGTGATCCTTGGAAGGTGGTGCAAACTTTCAAGCACAGGAATGTATACGATGTTCCAGAAAAAGATGATGAAGGCAATGCAGGTGCATACCAGGAAGACCTAGGATCGGAAGATCCCATTGTTCACCAAATTGAGGACGATGAAGATGAATATGTTGATGATCATGAAGACGACATGGCTGATCGCTCTGATGATGTGATATTTGTTGACTCTCAGACTGTTAGACAACTAGCAGGGAAAAATGGTGTAAACAATGATATGGACCTGAGCGACGAAGAACAAGAAGACTTTGAACCGGTTGTCGATGAATTTGGGAGGAGCATTTCAAATGTTGATAGTGATATTGACTAGTACCTTGTGAAAATGCATTACTAAAATACTAGCACGTAGTTGTACTGTTTGATACTAGTTATGGAGACTGTTGCATTCAATTCCCAGTAACCATGTTATACATAAAATTATTAATTACAATGATATATATGGTCGTACCTAGATGTTTTTTCTTGTTTTTGTCATACTTACTTCGAGCAGCAAAATATATTTACTGGAGATAGATACTGCTTTACGTGACACAACCTACGCGACAGACATGTCCGTCTAGTAAGTTGTGCATGCATAAAATTTGTAGCTCATAAAATATTCATAGATACCGATGAAATGAACTCAATTAACATGATTTTACTATAAACGGCAGCAACGACATGCATAATATATTTCAGCTCATAAAAAATTTAATAGTACCATTACACTTAACCGTGTCTTCAGACATACTAATGCCACATAATGAAAGGACCGTAAAATATTGTCTTAACATCTTATATTATTAGGTCGACAAATGACCCATGACCATTATAGTGAAAATGATCAAGGCTACTAAAGTTCCACATTTGGAACATAGAAGGCAAATAGGAAAGCCCCCTTACGTCCCACGTACAGCATGAAAAACATCTTGTCTCCAATTTGCTGAAAATCCTCCTCCTGTGACATCACTTCCCTCCACCCAGCGCAGCATACTCTGCCATCCTCAGGAGAAATTGAGTACGACCCTTTGAACTTTGTGTATTTATCACACACAATTGTGATATCACCATATTCAGCCATGTCTTTAGGGACAAGGCGTCGCGGGAGTTTCTGTTCTTGGTCCACATGCACAATGTGAACATTTGTTAATCGGAAAATTACAGGCACAACAAAGTAGATCACTCATACTTACCAGCTCTATCTTCTGGCAATTTGTCCAGTTTAATGTGTGGATCAGAGACTCACATTTTCCAACTTGATAAGGCCCAGCTCCATGTTCATCAACCAGCGTGTCAATGATGTCAACATTGCTGACCACTGACTCCATCATTCTCCAGTTAATTATGGTTCCATCAGTGGCATGCATAGCGTCAAGTATGCCTTTCTTATCCTGGGTCAGATTGTAATATGTTGTACAAGTTCAAATACTTAATTAAATGAATATTACTGAATCAAAATTAAGATTAATGCATGGTAGGTACGTAAAAATTAAGATTGTTTAGGAACAAGGAAAAAATATTGTGCCAAACACAAAGCAACTACTTCTTTTTTCATCAGGAAAAAACTAGAGACAATTCCATCGGTGACATTCTACACATTACAAAGTAGACTAGAAACCGAGCAAAATGGGTGAACCTAAATATTTTAGTGGATCTACATATATACATCCATTTTATACAAACTCGTAAACATCGTATATTTGTAAACGGAGGGAGTACTTCAAATAAGCAGTTACTTACATGGGTGGGTGATCGGTAGGTTGATCGACGTCACAGGGGTAGATGGACCTTGTGTGTCGGTAGAGAAGACAAGCTCCGTTCCAACATCCAGATTGTAGACTCTAGCAAATTCTCTCCAATATTGGCCTTCCAGATATGTTCTGCCATCCTTGTGGATACAATCAACATTGAATTCGAACCCTTCTTCCGTAACCACCTCGACCACAAAATCATTCTCGTGGTTGACAGAGTCGATGGCAAACTTCTTAAGGAAATTCGCTCTAGCATAGAAGGGTATTAACTGAAGAAAAATGGAACATGTTTACTACATGACAAACTAACTGATGCTAGAATTCAAGACAAAAGGGTGGAACAGGAAATACTGATGATAATAAAAAAAATAAAACCAGTACCATCATTTCTTCAAAATTCTCTACAAGGGTGAGAACGAAAAAGGACTTGATCTTGTCGCCCAGGCCGCACAGACCCTTGGTGTCAAAACACCAAGGACACTACGAATCAAAAAAAGAAAATTTAAAGATCATTGGCCGTACATTTTTGTCCAAATAGATCCAGTACATGCAAACTAGATATGTTAGATTTTTACCGCACCGATCTTGCCCTTCGCCGTCCCTCTCTCTCTCTCTCGACAGATCTGCGGCATAGGCAAAGGTGGTTTAGATGGCGGCGCTAACTCCAACTATGCCTTTAGGTTTTGTTGGAGGGAGAGTGTATATATATATGGTCCGACTATGCTTGCATGCCGGGCCTGGCCCCAGTTGTAAGCTTAATTTGTGGGCTCGACGTGATTAGCTTTAGCCATTAGGGAAAACAAGGAAATATATTGATTACATTTAGTGCGCAGAGCAAAGAAATTGATTTGGTTTTTATTGCTTTGACTTAGTCGTCATAGTTAGGTCCTGTAAGATCCTCAATAGAATCTTGAGACTAATAAGGAAAGAATTAGCTATATTAATTAAATCCTTTACTTAGAATATTTTGCAAATTTTATGAAAAGTATTGGAAATAAGGAGTTTTCCTTTCATGTTTGTGGATGTTTTTAGACATTCTGAAGGATCATCAGTATGTAAAGTACATAAGTTTCTGGTTTGAGATTGGTTTCAAAAACTTTTTGTAGTCCAAACTTTCTTAGCTACAAAATAAAGCATCAAACAATCTAATTTAGTAAACAAATGCAGTGTCCATCAACATGAGAATTCAATCTGCTTGAGCGTTCATTTCTATCTGCTTCAAAGTCCATAATGGATAGTTTATTAAAGAACAATATTCTTTGGGGACATAAGGCATGCGAACTTTAGTGCCAAATAACCAATTTTTCCTAAATAAAATTCTTGCAATCATAATCACTAGAATGAAAGAAGACTCGGATGAATTTATGTTTCAAACGCATTGATCATTACACATTAAATTCCATTCATCACATCAATTATTTCTTCCCAAATAAAATTCTTGTTATCATAATCTCTACAATCAAATTAGACTCAGATGAATTTAAGGCACTTAATAATGAATCATTTACATTGGCCATGTGTCTTACATTGTACCCTAGTTTGCACAAAAATAATAAAGATTGAGTTTGTTGAATGAAAGTTGAGGTTGCTCTCTCACACTTGGTTTCAAGTGTGAGTCTCATGTGTAAGTACCCAAATTACCTAGGAGATGCCCAACTCCATGGCATACTTTCTCAGAATGGTCTAATATTTGGCATGTAGCTGTATCGTGTCATAGCACACATTTCATCTTTTGGGTTTTTGGTCCAATTATGATTTCAAATACCATTTTCCATTTTAATAATTGAAATTCAACTACATTTTGTAAAGGTAGTTCAGAATTTTGAATAAAATTTGTATTTCACCAACATGGTATGGTATTTGGGGTCATTTAGTTGGAATGTGACCACTTTGTTCATTCTCAAATGATTGTTTGCTCAAATTTTACCTCAAGTCAAATTTTGGTCAATATGGTCAAAACATTGAAATATTGATCTACATCTACATCATTGCAACCTAATTTGTTTTGGCAAAAATCATTTTTAGGTCCACAAGATGTGGTTTAATCATGGATATATTGTTAGGTCAGCTTGGTTCGTACATATGCGTCCTCTGCGTTCGACGCGAATTTGACCTAAAAATTCAGATTTGGATTTCAGGAGTTGTGTATGTCTGAATTCCATGAGGTTTTCACCATTGTTTGAAGGACTCCAAGGGACAAATTTTCCATTTGTAGAGTTTTTTCAGATTCAAAACTTGGTGCATGTAGAAATTTGAAAATTCAGTTATCCAGAAAATAGAAGTAGTCTGATGAAAAAATTCAGTTTTGTACGGGTGGGTGTCACGTGCGCGGGTGACGTCAGCTGAAACGAACCGACGCGACGTATAAGAGCTCCCTCAGCCGCTTCGTCTGGCCTCACCCCCACCATATGCCCCCTTTTGCCTCACCAGATACGGAAAGAAGAGCGCGGGAGAAAACCCTAGCTCTCCCCATCGTCTCCTCTGCCTGAGGCCTTCGAGCTCTCCCATACCGCGATATTTCGACGCCGACTATGGCGGGAGAGGGTTCCGGCTGCGATGTAGGCGGTTCTACAAGGGCGGGGTTTGGAGCCGTGAGCCGCCCAGATGCGGTCGAGGTGGTGGAGGGCCATGGCGGTAGAGGAGGTCGTCGGTCCGCGTTGGTCGCTCTGGTCGATGCAGCGCTCGGAGAGGAGGAGTTGGTGCATGCGGACCTCGGCGAGGTGGAAATGCTGGATCTGAACGTGCCGGTCGGCGGCGCGGAGGATCTGGCGCCGGTCCAGTCTCCACAGGTCGCCGCGATGCAGGTTAGTATTATTTTCTTCTAATTTCCGTTCAATCCCTTCAAATTATTTGGAAGTAAGATGTGTTTTATAGATTCAGCTCTTTCAGTGTTAGGGATTCATATCCTTTGGGCTATGTTTGGTTAACCCACCTCTACGTTAGATTGGATTGGATTAGATTGGGTTAGAGTATATTTTGACTTAGATAGGATTTAAACCACATCAATCCATGTCAAACCAGGACAATCCAAAGTAAAACGACCGAGGCCTTAGGGATTTATTGGATGGAAGGCTGGGTCTGTAGATTCGTTGTGTAATTTTGTATAGATGACCAATGCTGATAGTCCATTGGTGAAGTTTTCCAATTAGTAGGAAGATGGTTTATTTGTTGTTAAATTGATAGAGTTTAATTTGTAGTTAATTCGTATTATGTTGAAGGAACATGGTTTACATGATTCTCATTTGAGCTGCTGTGATATAATGTGGTTAGTTAGTTTCAACTAGTTAACAATATGGCTGGTTTTTTTGGTACATGTGGTATAATGTGGTTAGCTGGCTACAACTATTCAACTAGTCTGAATTAGCTACTGTGATATAATGTGGTTATCCAGCTTCGGTATACTTTTGTAGTTTCCTTTTTTTTCTTTAATTGCTTTTACGAGAAATGTGTTAAAATTACTTATAGAATTTTATTAACTTCTAGCACTAGATCTGAACAATGTGGTTATAACCATATGGCATGTATGTTATTAATTGATTGTAGTGGTGCCTCATAATAGTGTGCAAAACAGTGATCTGTGTACTTACTTTTGTTTTCCTTTACTTGTACCAATTGATTTTAAGACACATTTCTTTAGATGCTTATGCTTGTATGAACAAATTTGTGTAGACTAATTAGTTTACAGACTTTGTACTACTCTATTTTGACTTGCTGGAGCTTCATGCAACCTGATACTAAACTGATTGATCCTTGATTTTTTTTGTTTGAATGTATAGTCTAGTTTCTTTACATTCAATTCAAACCTCCAAATAATCATTGTAATTTAATGGAATGTAGTATAAAAATCATTGATGTAGTTTAATGATTTGTTTCTTGAATCAATGTTGTTTTTATGATTAGATTTGTGAAGTCGAATTATTGTGCTATTAATTTTTGCTAGTGTTTTTCATTTATTAATATTGAATGCTTTTAGTAATTACCTTAAATGCTAGTTTTCATTTATCTTAATTTTCTGGCAGGCACCAACCCCAGGTGATGCCTATGATGTACTCTCCCCATGGCCTGATGAGGAGGTATGTTATTCCAAGCAGCTGTAGTGCATTTGGACATGCACAAAAGTAGTAGGTTTTTATATTTAGTAGGCAGTACTAACTGTTTTCTTGTTTTATTTATTGTGCAGTACTTCTCTAGTTCAGATGTTGAAGTGGAGCAATGGACATACAAGTCCTTTGTGAGGAAAGAAGAAAAGAAGCTCAGGCGCAAGGGGATTTCTGCTTACCTGCCATTCAACACCGAGTTCTACAGGTGCCCATTCCACCACTTCAAGCCACATGGGGGATTGAGGGTGGGGCTTGTGCAGCATGTCCGAGAGGTAGCCACTCGTGGACGTCTGGGTGAGGACTACTTTGAGGGTGACCTACGTGATCGTGGCAGGCACGAAGCTCTACTCAGGGTCCTCCAGCCAGATGAGCTTGTGTTCAGCGACTCCGAGACTGAAGAGGAGTGAATATTGATATCAACTGCTAGTATGTATGGTCACATCATCAGTATAGCGATGATGTTTATGTATATATGGTTAATATGTTGAACTGGTTAACTAGGTAGAAGTGGTTGAGAACTATGTTCTTTTGGTACTGTGGTTATAAGTGGTAACCTTGTGATGGTAGGGTGAAGTTCCCATAAGACTACTATGTTATTATGCTGCTAGTAAGGTTATGGTTACATGCTCTTAATTGCTTGTTTTTTATATATGTATCTGTGTTGTGCCATGATAGTTGTGCTGCCAGTTAGAAAAATGTATTTCATTGCGTCAATTCTAAATTGGAAGGTTTTGATAGGTGTAGCAAATTGTAGTAGTGTTTCAAAATTTGAAATGGTTTGGGCCATTTAAGTGCAGAGATAGTGCTGTATATGCACTATGCCATGTAAATTTGTATTAAAAACATATGAATTTATATTAAAATATAGGACAAAAAAGATCAAATAAAGCAAAAAAAAGGCCACCCACTGGCAGGATACTTCTCAAGGGAATCACGGCCTGCATACGACTAGAAACCAAATGAATGGCCAGGATGCAGGCCCGTGACCTGCCAGTAGGCCCAACGGACCAAAGTTGAATTCCTGATAGCAAGTAAGATAGACCAGAGAGGCTATTGATAGCAGCCGAACGCGCGGCTACTTAAGCTAGTCGGAATCCTCTCCAGTTGGCGAGGTGGGACTAAACTCCCAGCCATCTGACCCGTCTGACATCGTGCGGCATTGGGGACATAATGGGCTGAAAGAGGCCCAGTTCGGTCGTAGGTAGCTTGTCCGGGCAGAAGGCCTGGCTGGGATGAGTTCCTTTTTTTAAACATTTTGTTATTATTTCAATATTACTTGTAAGTTGTAATATAGCCTGTAATAAAGATCCGATAACTGTATGTAAAATAAATGTAATATTTTTATGTACTTAGGTTTTTTACTCTTGTTTTTATCATTTTTAAATATTTTGCAGATTCCGACTAGTTTTCAGAATTTTTTGATAAAAATTCAGATTTGGATTTGACGAGTTGTGTTTGTCTGAATTGCATGAGGGTTTTACCAATGTTTGAAGGACTGTAGGAGCCACATTATTTATTTGTAGAGTTTTGTCAGATTCAAAACATGGTGCATGTACAATAGCATGCGGTTTGTATATTGATAGAACTTTGAAAGAGAGCTTGCACATCATAATGCATTATATTTGTTCGACGCGATTTTGACCAAACTTTGGCAGGGCACTAGAAATTCAAAAAAAAATAAAAAAAGTAAAACATTGGCCATGTGTCTTACATTGTACCCTAGTTTGCACAAAAAATAATAAACCTTGAGTTTGTTGAATGAAAGTTGAGGTTGATCTCTCACACTTGGTTTCAAGCGTGAGTCTCATGTGTAAGTACCCAAATTACCTAGGAGATGCCCAACTCCATGGCATACTTTCTCAGAATGGTCTAAGATTTGGCATGTAGGTGTATCTTGTCATAGCACACATTTCATCTTTTGGGTTTTTGGTCCAATTATGATTTCAAATACCATTTTACCTCAAGTCAAATTTTGGTCAATAGTAGCGGAAACACTTGGTGCTCGACATCATGGAAAACACGACTAGCGTCTCGCGTGTGTCGGTTACGCTCAAAACAGGCCAAATCTAGGTGATACGTTGGACCGAACGGGCAAAACGTGGAAACCGGGAGTCATGGTACATTCTATGTGGAAGCTCATATGCGGGATTGTTATTTTGATGAGAATGAAATGTTTCAAGTTTAAAAAAATTCGTGTCAACTAGTTCACGTAAAATTGATAGTGTGTAGGTTTTCAATTTTTATGAGATATTTTGAATTAGTTATGCACTGTACAAGCTTAGGTCAAACTTGAGTTGAAAGTTGTAGGAAAGCCGTGGGTTCAATTTTTGAAATTAAGGTGCAGCCACGACCAGAGGATTGGTGAAAGCCCCGTGCGTTCAATTGTTGAAAGTTTGCAGCCACGACCAGACCGCACCACACCTACACGCGTCGCATCGTAACAAAACTGATCCCACTGCTGCACCGCAATAACCGCATCGCATGCACCACACCTAAACATGTCGCACCGTAACAAATTAAAACTTACCCCACTGCACCGCAATAACCGCATCGCACCACTCCTAAACGCGTCGCAACGTAACAAAACTGACCGCACTGCACCGCACTAACCGCATCGCACCGTAACGGGTCGACTACATCAATGTACGGGCCCTCCGCCTAGAATCCACTGCCGCCGTAACACCACAATAACCGCAACGCGTCCGCTTCTCGTCTGTTCTTCTTCCACTCGCGTCTTCCTCCTCCACACGACGGGGAACTCAGCATCCATGGATCCCTATGGAGACATCCTTGATGACAGGAAAACCACGGTTGACATCAAGCCCATCTGTGCATATGGCACGAAGATTATGGAGGTGGTGTACACCAACGATGTGAACTACTTGAATCACATGCTGGAGAAGTTCGAGCAATTGCTCGAGAAAGAGACTTACAACTTCCTCGGAATCGACCTCGAGTACACAAGGAATAGGCGGGACGAAGCTTCGTCACAAAAGCTCGCCGTCGTCCAGATCTAATATGTGCAATAATTCTGCTCTTCTGTTTGTTTTTCGAATCAATGAGGTTTACTTGTTTAAGTGATATTGTGCTTCAACTTTCAAGTTGGAGTTGTGGAATGAAGGAAACTAATGGTATTGTTTGCTCAGTAATCCAACTGTTGTACGTGCATGAACATATTTTGTTTTCCTTTTCATATATAAACAAATGACTTATTCAAATAATTTAATATGGTTCATGGCCAAATAAATTTATAGTACAATGAATTAGAGATAATCCCGGCTTGTAAATCATATTACAAATTCTGCACGGGAGGTCTAAGTAGTGGCAAAACCTAAACCGTTGCATGTGTTAGGATTTATTTAATTACAATATGTTATTAGAGATAATCCCCGCTTGTAAACCTCCCGTTCCGTTCCCTCTGTTTTTTCCAATCAAATTTACAATGAATGGTTTTCGTTCCCTCCACTTGTGTACCGAAAAATTTCGTTCCCACCTCTTTTGTTTTCCACCGCCCGCCCATTTTGGCGCTAACAATTTGCCGCCCCCACGACACTTTAAAAACGGCGTGCCCCCACCTCCCGCATACCCATTCCCTAATATTGTTCCTTGTTCACCGCCCACCTAGAACCCCAGCGCCACTTTCCTCGACCCCAGATCCGTCAAGCAAGGCGTTGGTTGCCGGCGGATTTCCCCTCTGCGGCAGGCGACATGTTCGGCAGTCTTCGAAGCGGCACACCACGCCGGAATGTGCTACCACCGAAACCAAAGCAAAATCGTAAACGCCCAGGTCATTTTTCTGCCGCCCTAGGTCTATGCCTCTTTCTAGATCAGTCAAGCATGAGTTCTAGTAGATCAACATGTGTAGATCGTTGTTCAAGATGCTGCAGCTTATGTGCAAGATCTAGGTTTTAGATCATAGACATGGTTCGAGATGCCTAGCACGTGTTGAACGTGACACCCTATGATCCGAATCCTTCGACAATGTGCTTGTCTTGGGTTTTAATTTCATAGATCATGGTTCCATATGCCATGAATGTGTTGAGCATGACACCCTATGATCCGATCTTATAGCTATGTGTTAGATTTAGGTTTCTGTTCCTACATAATGGTTCAGGTAATAGGGCACAACTTGTTGGATAAACCCTGCTGCTTGGCGTCTTAACTGACGCAACTAAACAACTTGATACCTAATACACTGAACCTGACACTTAACTGAACTTGTTGACAGTAGGGTTTAGACAGTTAACTGAATGACGATATGAGATTTGGAGGCAATAGAATAATGTTTTGTGAGCATGTTAATTTTACAGTATGGATCACATAATTTTTTCTTTAATGATCTTGTCTACTCTGTTTGTACTAATGATTATGATCATGACTTGCCTTTGCTTGATTGTTTTCAGTTACTCAAGTCAAAACAGCAGACGCATATCAAAATGTTAGGAAACAAGTGATGGAGGAGAACGTGTCTCGTATGTCTGAAGTACCGAAGCATAATGCTATTGAACATGGCAAGCCAATTTTGGATTTCACGGCGATGGCACGTGAATTTTTGTTTGGTACTGCTAAGAAACCGGTGGCAGTGACAACACGGAAAGAGGCACAGCCGTAGGAGAAGGATATCACTGAGGACCCTAATTATGAACCTGATCCTGCCGACGAGCCCACTGATGATGATGTGTTTGTTCCGGATGTAGAGGACCATGATGTTGTTAAATCTTCCTCTAAGGTGAAGAAATGCAGCATTCTCCTGCCTTCACATGTAGGATATGTACAGATTGCTTTAATATTTATGGCTTGATCTATTAAAATGCAGGTAACGGAATGTTCTACAAAAGAAAAGAAGCCGAAGCGCTCAAAAACCTTTGTGCCTCAAAAACCTTTGCAGGTAACTGATCCTGTGCAACCAGCAAAACTAAGTTCAGAGTGTGGCATTCACATACACAACAAGATGCCACTGGCAACCCACTAGAAGCAATATGGTGACAAGGAAGGTCGTCTGAAAGATACTATTCTGGAAACCATTAAGTCTATAACTGTAAGTCCGTTAACCTCTTATTCATTTTCCATATAAAATGTCTCATTGGTGGATGATTTTTTAACAATTCTGTCATTCGATGCTGATATGAATTTGTGTTCCATGTTATCTGCAGGGAAAATTTGCAATGGACAGCAGTGGTGACCTTGGCAAAGACATTTGCACCGACATTTTACATAAAGGTATTCGCCAACAACGTTGGAGGCTGAAAAAGGTCTATTGGAAAGATGTTAAAGATCTAACCCGCGAGCAAGCTTTATTGTTGAAACCAAAAGAGGTAGACGAGGAAAGCTAGGCAGAGCTTCTTGATATATGGCATGATGAGCACTACAAGGTACACGATTCCTGTTGTTTCCGCTACATCTATCGCAGACATACTACTGTACTGTGGAATACTAAATTCATGCATCTGTACATAGGCAATCTGGGAGAGTAACAAGAAGAACAGAGATGCTGTGACGAAGAAACACACCACTGGCTCAAGAAGCTTTGTTGCACATTACCATGCACTTGTGAGTATTCGAACTCTTCAGATGCAACACCTACTTCTTTTTGTGAACATGCCATACACACTTATAATTCATCGTGTCATAATTCTTGTAGAAATCTCAGAAGACCGAGGACGTCGATACCTCCCCGATTGCTTTCTTTAAAGCAAGCCACACTAACAAGGATGGTATGATGTCCCAGAAATCAGCAGAAGCTTATGTAAGTAAATTATTTTATGTGCTACGCATTTCTCATTAGTTTGTATAATTATTTGATTTCTTCTAACTCTGGACTTGCTATTTTTTATCCTATTGTAGACTGAGATGGTGCTTCAGAAAATGGGACCACACCTAGAAGATTGGATTCCCAAAACTGATCTGGAGATTGTTGAAGAAGTCCTGAGAGACCAGAACAATTCAAGGTCAATTACTTTCCTTTCCAGCATCGGAGTTTCATCTGCTTCCAAGAGGTCTAGCGTCTCAGCTGGGCGCATCCGTGATTTAGAAGAAAAGCTATCAAGTCAGGAGCAAGATTCGTTGAATGCAGCTGAAAGGGTTCAACGCGAGATGGAGGAACGGATGCAAGAGCAGGGAAGGAGATTTGAAGAGATGAGAAAGAAGCAGGATGATGAACTTGAAGAAGTGAAAAAGTCCAGCGAAGCAAATCTTCTCGCATTTGGGAAGAGGCAAAAGGAAATGGATGGCATGCTTACTTACCTGTTGAGGATGTCGCAGAACTCCCAGTCCTAGTCCCTGTGACTTGGGCCAAAAATCTCAGCGCGCTAATGGGCCGGGTGGGCCGAAACATTGTTTTTTTATTCCTTTAGTCATTCGAGTTTGATACAACAGTTTCAGTCTACCAGAATTTTAAAGTTTGCGTGTGATACAATTCATATTTATAAATTTTCTGCCATTTCAAATATTTGCTTCCATTTAATTTTGTTTCGGAATTTGCGTGGAATTTCAATTTTTAATCAAATTTGTCCGTGCAAAAAAATTGGTGACGGCGTCACATTCCTCCCGGCCCACAAGGCAGTTCCGAATGGGCCGGCCCAAAAAATGACACGTCATCATCGTGGGCCCCACATGTAGACGCCACGTCATCGTTGATGGCCCCACCTACATGCTGCCACGTTAGCGTCGCTCGACCCACCTGCCAGCTGCCACGTCATCTCCGCGGAATCCACACGTAGGTGACACGTCATCGCATTGGCCCCACATGTCAGATGCCACGTCATCGTGGTGGGACCCACCTGCTAGCTGCCACGTCATCATCGCCGGACCCACCTGCTAGCTGCCACGTCAGCATCGTCGGACCCACCTGCCAGTTGCCACGTCATCATCGTTGGACCCACCTGCCAGCTGCCACGTCATCATCGTCGGACCCACCTACTAGCTGCCACGTCAGCATCATCGGACCCACCTATCAGATGCCACGTAATCATGGTGGGACCCACCTGCCAGCTGCCACGTCAGCATTGCAGGTCCCACCTGCCAAAATCCTCGTGACGCCATAAATCTTCGGTGATGGCATATTTCGTCAACGAATATGCTAAACGGTAACAGATTTTCCTATTTTAGGTGACGTAGAAGGTCCGTCACGGATAACCTATCTTAGGTGACGCCGTAAGGACCGTCACTGAAGCTCAATCTTGCGTGATGAAAATTTGTATTCCGTCGCTATAAAAGAATCTGTGACGGAGCTTCCGTGACGACCCTGGTGACGCGATGTTTTTGTCATGAGGGAGTACTTAGTGACGGAAATGGCATTTTCGGTGACGAAAGTGATTTGTCACAAAAACTCATTTCTCTTGTAGTGTGGGAAGAACACAGATGCAATGACACTGGTGGATCCATGTGTGGTCTGTGAGAAGAACACACATGCAATGACACTGGTGGTATGTGGTTTGTGAAAGTAACATACATGCAATGACTCTAACTGTGGTTCATGAAAAGAGGAGACATGCAATGACACGGGTTGATCCATGTGTGGTTAATGAGAAGAACACACATGCAATGACACTGGGTGTGGTTCATGATATGGTTTGTGAGAAGAACACACATGCAATGACACTGGTGGATCCATGTGTGGTTAATGAGAAGAACACACATGCAATGACACTAGGTGTGGTTCATGATATGGTTTGTGAGAAGAAAACAGATGTAATGACTCTAGCTGTGGTTCATGAGAAGAACACACATGCAATGTCTCTAACTGTGGTTCATGAAAAGAGCAGACATGCGATGACACCGGTGGATCCATTTTTGGTCTATGAGAGGAACACACATGCAATGACACCGGTGGATCCTTACGTGGTCTGGGAGAAGAACACAAATGCAATGACACTGGTGGATCCATATGTTGTTTGTGAGAAGGACACACATGTGATGACACTGATGGATCCATGTGTGGTTCATGGGAAGGACACACATGCAATGACACTGGTGGATCCATGTGTGGTTCATGGGAAGGACACACATGCAATGACACTAGTGGATCCATGTGTGGTCTGTGGGAAGAACACACATCCAATGACACTGGTGATATGTGTTTTGTGAAAGGAACAGACATGCAATGACTCTAACTGTGATTCATGAAAAGAGCAGACATGCAATGATACTGGTGGATCCATGTGTGGTTACTGAGAAGAACACACATACAATGACACTAGGTGTGGTTCATGATAAGTTTTCTGACAAGAACACACATGCAATGACTCTTGCTATGGTTCGTGAGAAGAACACACATGCAATGACTCTAACTGTGGTTGATGAAAAGAGCAGACATGTGATGACACCGGTGGATCGATGTGTGGTCTATGAGAGGAACACACATGCAATGACACTGGTGAATCCTTACGTGGTCTGTGAAAAGAACACACATGCAATGACACTGCTGGATCCATATGTGGTCTGTTAAAAGGACACACATGCAATGACACTGGTGCATCCATGTGTGGTTAATGGGAAGAACACACATGCAATCACACTTGTGGATCCCTGTGTGGTCTGTGGAAGAACACACGTGCAATGACACTAGTGGATCCATATGTGGTTTGTGAGAAGGACACACATGCAATGACACTGGTGGATCCATATGTGGTTCATGGGAAGAACACACATGCAATGACACTGGTGGATCCATGTGTGGTCTGTGAGAAGAACACACATCCAATGACACTGGTCATATGTGGTTTGTGAAAGGAACAGACATGCAATGACTCTAACTGTGTATCATGAAAAGAGCAGACATGCAATGACACTGGTGGATTCATGTGTGGTTACTGAGAAGAACACACATGCAATGACACTGGGTGTGGTTCATGATATGGTTTGTGAGAATAACACACATGCAATGACTCTAGCTGTGGTTCATGAGAAGAACACACATGCAATGACTCTAAGTGTGGTTCATGATAAGAGCAGACATGCGATGACACCGGTGGATCCTTACGTGGTGTGTGAGACGAACACACATGCAATGACACTGGTGGATCCTTACATGGTCTGTGAAAAGAATACACATGCAATGACACTAGTCGATCCATATGTGGTTTGTGAGAAGGACACACATGCAATGACACTGGTGGATCAATATGTGGTTCATGGGAAGAACACACATGCAATGACACTGGTGGATCCATGTGTGGTCTGTGAGAAGAACACACATGCAATGACATTGGTGATATGTGGTTTGTGAAAGGAACAGACGTGCAACGACTCTAACTTTGGTTCATGAAAAGAGCAGACATGCAATGACACTGGTGGATCCATGTGTGGTTAATGAGAAGAACACACATGCAATGACACTAGGTGTGGTTCATGATATGGTTCGTGAGAAGAACACACATGCAATGACTCTAGCTGTGGTTCATGAGAAGAACACACATGCAATGACTCTAACTGTGGTTCATGGAAAGAGCAGACATGCAATGGCACCGGTGGATCCATGTGTGGTCTATGAGAGGAACACACATGCAATGACACCAGTGGATCCTTACGTGGTCTGTGAAAAGAACATACATGCAATGACACTGGTAGATCCATATGTGGTCTGTGAAAAGGACACACATGCAATGACACTAGTGGATCCATGTGTGGTTCATGGGAAGGACACACATGCAATGACACTGGTGGATCCATGTGTGGTTTTTGGGAAGAACAAACATGCAATGACACTGGTGGATCCATATGTGGTTTGTGAGAAGGACACACATGCAATGACCCTGGTGGATCCATATGTGGTTCATGGGAAGTACACACATGCAATGACACTGGTGGATCCATGTGTGGTCTGTGAGAAGAACACAAATGCTATGACGTTGGTGATATGTGGTTTGTGAAAGGATCAGACATGCAATGACTCTAGCTGTGGTTCATGAAAAGAGAAGACATGCAATGACACTGATGGATCCATGTGTGGTTAATGAGAAGAACACACATGCAATGACACTGGGTGTGGTTCATGATATGGTTTGTGAGAAGAACACACATGCAATGACTCTAGTTGTGGTTCATGAGAAGAACACACATGCAATGACTCTAACTATGGTTCATGAAAAGAGCAGACATGGGATTACACCGGTGGATCCATGTGTGGTCTATGAGAGGAACACATATGCAATGACACTGGTGGATCCATGTGTGGTCTGTGAAAAGGACACACATGGAATGACACTGGTGGATCCATGTGTGGTTCATGGGAAGGACACACATGCAATGACACTGGTGGATCCATGTGTGGTTTGTGGGAAGGTCACACTTGCAATGACACTGGTGGAGCCATGTGTGTTTTGTGGGAAGAACAAACATGCAATGACACTCGTGGATCCATATGTGGTTTGTGAGAAGGACACACATGCAATGACACTGGTGGATCCATATGTGGTTCATGGGAAGAACATACATGCAATGACACTAGTGGATCCATGTGTGGTCTGTGAGAAGAACACACATGAAATGACACTGGTGATATGTGGTTTGTGAAAGGAACAGACATGCAATGACTCTAATTCTGGTTCATGAAAAGAGCAAGCAGGCAATGACACTGGTGGATCCATGTGTGGTTACTAAGAAGAAAACACATGCAATGACACTAGTGTGGTTCATCATATGGTTTGTGAGAAGAACACAGATGCAATGACTCTAGCTGTGGTTCATGAGAAGAACACACATGCAATGACTCTAACTGTGGTTCATGAAAAGAGCAGACATGCGATGACACCGGTGGATCCATGTGTGGTCTATGAGAGGAACACACGTGCAATGATGTCGGTGGATCCTTACATGGTCTATGAAAAGAATACACATGCAATGACACTGGTGGATCCATATGTGGTCTGCGAAAAGGACACACAGGCAATGACACTGGTGGATCCATGTGTGGTTCATGGGAAGAACACACAAGCAATGACACTGGTGGATCCATGTGTGGTCTGTGGGAAGAACACAAATTGAATGACACTGGTCGATCCAAATGTGGTTTGTGAGAAGGACACACATGCAATGACACTAGTGGATCCATATGTGGTTCATGGGAAGAACACACATGCAATGACACTGGTGGATCCATGTGTGGTCTGTGAGAAGAACACACATGCAATGACACTGGTGATATGTGGTTTGTGAAAGGAACAGACATGCAATGACTCTAACTGTGGTTCATGAAAATAGCAGACATGCAACGACACTGGTGGATCCATGTGTGGTTAATGAAAGAACACACATGCAATGACACTAGGTGTGGTTCATGATATGGTTTGTGATAAGAACACACATGCAATGACTCTAGTTGTGGTTCATGAGAAGAACACACATGCAATGACTCTAATTGTGGTTCATGAAAAGAGCAGACATGCGATGACACCGGTGGATCCTTACGTGGTGTGTGAGACGAACACACATGCAATGACACCGGTTGATCCTTACGTGGTCTGTGAAAAGAATACACATGCAATGACACTGGTGGATCCATGTGTGGTCTGTGAGAAGAACACACATGCCATGACACTGGTGATATGTGGTTTGTGAAAGAAATAGACATGCAATGACTCTAACTGTGGTTCATGAACAGACATGCAATGACACTTGTGGATCCATGTGTGGTTATTGAGAATAACACACATGCAATGACACTAGGTGTGGTTCATGATATGGTTTGTGAGAAGAACACACATGCAATGACTCTAACTGTGGTTCATGAGAAGAACACAAATGCAATGACTCTAACTGTGGTTCATGAAAAGAGCAGACATGCGATGACACCGGTGGATCCATGTGTGGTCTATGAGAGGAACACACATGCAATGACGCTGGTGGATCCTTACGTGGTCTATGAAAAGAACACACATGCAATGGCATGGTGTATCCATATGTGGTCTGTGAAAAGGACACACATGCAATGACACTGGTGGATCCATGTGTGGTTCATGGAAAGAACACACAAGCAATGACACTGGTGCATCCATGTGTGGTCTGTGGCAAGAACACACATGCAATGACACTGGTGGATCCATATGTGGTTTGTGAGAAGGACAGACATGCAATGACACTAGTGGATCCATATGTGGTTCATGGGAAGAACACACATGCAATGACACTAGTGATATGTGGTTTGTGAGAAGAACAGACATGCAATGACTCTAACTGTGGTTAATGAAAAGACCAGACATGCATTGACATTGGTGGATCAATGTGTGGTTAATGAGAAGAACACACATTCAATGACACTGGGTGTGGTTCATTATATGGTTTGCGAGAAGAACACAGATGCAATGCCTCTAGCTGTGGTTCATGGGAAGAACACACATGCAATGAGTCTGGTGTATCCTTATGTGGTTTGTGAGAAGAACACACATGCAAGAACTCTAGATGTGGTTCATGGAAAGAACACACATCCAATGACTCTAGCTGTTGTTCATGAGAAGAACACACATCCAATGACACTGGTGGATCCATGTGTGGTCTGTGAGAGGATCACACATGCCATGAATCTAACTGTGGTTCATGAAAGGAGTAGACATGCACTGACACCGGTGGATCCATGTGTGGTCTGTGGGAGGAACAAACATCCAATGACACTGCTGGATCCATATGTGGTTTGTGAGAACAACACACATGCAATGACACTGGTGGATCCATGTGTGGTCTGTGGGAAGAACACACATGCAATGAATCTAGATGTGTTTCATGAAAAGAGCAGACATGCGATGACACCGGTGGATCCTTACGTGGTTTGTGAGAAGAACACACATCCAATGACACCGATGGATCCTTACGCGGTCTATGAAAAGAACACACATGCAATGACACTGGTGGATCCATATGTGGTTTGTGAGAAGGACACACATGCAATGACATTGGTGGATCCATATGTGGTTTGTGAGAAGGACACACATGTAATGACACTGGTGGATCCATGTGTGGTTCATGGGAATAACACACATCTAGTGACACTGGTGCTATGTGAATTGTGAAAAGAATAGACATATAATGACTCTAACTGTGGTTAATGAAAAGAGTGAAATGCTATGACACTGGTGGATCCATGTGTGGTTAATGAGAAGAACACACATGCAATGACACTAAGTGTGATTCATGATATGGTTTGCGAGAAGAACACACATGCAATGACTCTAGCTGTGGTTCATGGGAAGAACAAACATGTAATGACTCTAACTGTGGTTCATGAAAAGAGCAGACATGCGAGGACTCTAGCTGTGGTTCATGGGAAAGAACAAACATCCAATGACTCTAGCTATGGTTCATGAGAAGAACACACATCCAATGACACTGGTGGATCCATGTGTGGTCTGTGAGAGGATCACACATGCAATGACTCTAACTGTGGTTCATGAAAAGAGCAGACATGCAATGACACCGGTGGATCCATGTGTGGTCTGTGGGAGGAACACACATCCAATGACACTGCTGGATCTATACGTGGTCTGTGAAAAGAACACACATGCAATGACACTGGTGGATCCATGTGTGGTTTGTGAGAAGGACACACATGCAATGACACTAGTGGATCCATATGTGGTTTGTGAGAAGGACACACATGTAATGACACTGGTGGATCCATGTGTGGTTCATGGGAAGAACACACATGCAATGGCACTAGTGATATGTGGTTTCTGAAAAGAACAGACATGCAATGACTCTAACTATGGTTAATGAAAAGAGTAGACATGCAATGACACTTCTTGATCCATCTGTGGTTAATGAGAAGAACACACATGGAATGACACTAGGTGTGGTTCATGATATCGTTTGCGAGTAGAACACACATGCAATGCCTCTAGCTGTGGTTCATGGGAAGAACACACATGCAATGAGTCTGGTGTATCCTTATGTGGTTTGTGAGAAGATCACACATGCAAGGACTCTAGATGTGGTTCATGGAAAGAACACACATCCAATGACTGTAGTTGTGGTTCATGAGAAGAACACTCATCCAATGACACTGGTGGATCCATGTGTGGTCTGTGAGAGGATCACACATGCAATGAATCTAACTGTGGTTCATGAAAGGAGCAGACATGCAATGACACCGATGGATCCATGTGTGGTGTAACACCCTCGAATCGGCCCTATGCAAGTTTCAGGGCTTCCCGCCAAACCCGCATAGAAACGATTCAAGGACGCCCACCAGGCACTTTCGTGCGGGTGGAAAACGAAGTAATACCATTACACATTAGTCCACAATGGAACCCACAGAACATATATATACAACAACTACTCCAAGAGTCAAGAATACAGATATACTATAAAAAGATTCAAATCACCTTGAAACGATAGAGTGTCCGACTACGGACAAGAGGAAAATGGGGCTAGGAGCCCTGAAGAATACCAATGGCGTCCATAACCCTGCCCAGGCCAAGCCGGAAGGGTAACCCTGCTAACGACATTGATCTCAAACCTGCTAAAACAAAAGGGGTGTCGACAAAGGGCAAAGGAAAAAGAGGAGCGTCAATATTGAGGCCAGTACACGGCGAGGCTAGAATTCGGCGGCTCTCGCCTACATAGGTATGGTGTACTGAAGTGGCAGCGCAGCAGCACTAAACAACCTATAGAGACTCAATAACTACCGACTATTAGAGAGGGATAAGAAAGACCTATTCGGAACCAACCTGATACTAAAGCCAATCATACCCATCCTGGCATTTCCCCCTCGAGACCAAACGAGGAAGTCAAACCGAGGAACTCACACAGTTCGCAGTTTTATTCATTTCATTATAGTTGCAGCATTTACTAGTCAGATATAATTAGCATGAGTCATCCTGATAGCATAAGTAGTGGGCAGTTTTAGTTAGCATTCCGTTGTAGTTGGAACATTTACTAGTCAGATACAATTAGCAGGTGACATCCCAAACCCAGCAGTTGTTGGCACTTTTATTTTATTCCATTGGAGTTGCGATACTTACTAGGCAGGTATAACATGACACGATACACCCCTGTTCCACCAGTTGTTGGCACTTTTATTATCTATTCCATTGTAGTGAAGCGGATTACTAGTCACATATTAAGTCAAATTTATAGCACTACTTTAGTTATGGTTGTCTATGATCGAGATACTGTGCTCCAAGTCGTCCATAACCGAGGACACGACTTTCAGAAAGATTTACCCTGCAGGGGTGCACAAATAGCAACACACACACGATCAACCTCGTAAAAACCAAATCAAAACCCAACGAGGCTTTCACGACAAAGAAATCACATGATTCATAAAACATTTCAGGGGGCCACCCCACTAAGCTACCCGCAACGAAGTTGGCCGGCTCCGGAACGGACTCAGGGTTTGTGACGACGGCTGTAAACGACTGGGAACCCAAAAGTGTGACTGGGCTTGTCGATACCGCGAAAACGTGGCACGATCCAAAACAGTACAGGTGCTCCACGCACAATCTTTAAAAAAGCAGTAAAACATGGCATAAGTACAGGATAGTAATAAAGCCCCAAACTAGTTTGTGGCCCCAAGAAATAAGAAATGAATCAAGCTCTGGATAAGGGGATTCATGGTACCATATGTGGATAGTGTGATAGTCAAGGAACAGGTATCAAGTACTCGGGGTCCTACGGGACACAAGTGAGCGTGGAAGAACCAAATAACATCTATTGCCCACCGATGCCTCTGAATTAGTTATATCTATTCTCAGCAATTTAATAGTTGTATTTAAAGTCATGATCCTCTCCACTGTAAAGCATATGATAACATTCCAACAACTGTGTGGTACTTCACGACACAGGATCGCACCTGAGCAAGCGACTACGACTCGCAAGACCACCTATCTACCAAACAACGGTAATAGGAGGTGTCCAAGGCAATTTAAAAGGCTGCACGGAATATATCTGGTACGGAAGACTAAAGCATCGCGACATGGATAGTAATAGATCAATAGGAGGGAATAAAGACTATAAATGAAAAATAGGTAGAAAGGGGGAGAATGCTCGCCTGGGAAACACTGCTAGAGATTCATCCGGAGAACTTGTGGATACTCGCATCAACTCATCGGCCTAATCCACGAAGAAGCAAACACTAGAAGAAACATCGGATGCAATATTTAATACTACAACAGAAGATCCGGCATGATTATGATATGATGTAGATGCGGTGCAATTAGGCAGTATTAAGCGGAACCGAGGTCTCGACAATTAATTATATGATTCAAGTGGTTTAGACTACCCGCAATTTAAATGTTGTATTAACAAGGCAAAAACATGGCATCGGTTTGCTACACAAATTTAAATGGAGGCACTAATAGACAGGAATAACGCGCATAAGCGCTCCATATTTAATTATTAGGTGAATCGGTATAATGCCCCCAAACCACAGACAGATATGCATGCATGAACAATTTAATATGCGACAGTTTATATATATATCATTTATAAAATAGGGCTCGGAAAGGGGATCACACTTTGGTTATCGGTGATCTTGGGGTTCGAGGGATCGGGCTTCGGATCCGAACACCGGCAAGGTCTTTCGTTCGGCGGGATCGGTCTTCGTGGTCCTAGGGAAGGAGAGCTCGTGGCCTTCGGATCCGAGAAGGAGATCTTGGGTTTCTGCGGAGAACTTGGTTCGGCATCGGTCTTGATTGTAGATGATCTTGGCGACAACATGGTTCACCAGGCAACATCACGTTATCCGTGGTCGTGAAGATCTTGTCGGTATAACCCTCGAGAATTTGCGGTCTCTGGCTTGTAAGCAGCATCGACAACAATCTTCAACAGCACACATCAGTTACTGCGATAGTTGGAACCGCACAGAATCTGCACCAATGGGGGGGACCTTTCTGGCAGGTGTAGGCGTGCGGGCCCTCATGGTCATGCTTGGCACGCACACGCGGGGGAGGACAAGGCAGTGATGAACGGACACCGGTGAGAAGGCGGCGGCTGGCGGTTATTTGCCGGGGACGAGTCGGTCGGCTCGGGAGGGAGGCCACAGAGAACGTCGGCGGCCGGGGTTCTGTGATGACGACCGTAGATGGAGGGGCCCTGCAGGAGGAGGCGAGGTTGAGGAAGAATGTGTGCGCAGAGCAGGCGCTGCAGGGAAGGGTAGGGGCAGCGCTCTCGCGGAAGGGAGCCATGGAGGCGGTGTTGAGGCGGCGAAGGACGACGCCGGCATGGTACTGGGTCAGCGATAGAGCAAGGGGCCGCAGTGGTGAGGTCGAGCGTTGCCGGGACATGGCTGGCATGTCTCGTTGCAGGGACAAGGAGGAGGTCGACGGAGAGCGCACGCGGCAGCGGCAAGAGAGGAATGCGAGGAGGGTGGCACGAAGCTGTGCAGATCCGGGGTGACGGGGCTTCTGCGAGGCCACGGAGAAGATAAGGCAGGGGTCACGGTCGGCGGGGCAGCGATGATGGCCTGACGTGGCGAGGGGCTCGAGGAGGACCACGGGCGAAGCGGCGGCCGCCTCCGGGGCCTGGTCAATGGAGAGGGACAGGGACTGGGCGGCCTGCGAAGAGGAGGTCGAGGCACGGCAGAGGAGGGACTCGCGATGGTGGGGTCCACAGAGGCGGCGGCGGAGAGGAGGTGCCGGGAGAGAGAGGCGAGACACGAGGTGGGGTTGGGATCGCGGGGAGAGAGGCGTGCGGGACAGGGTGGTGTCGGTGGGAGTAGGACCCATGGGGTGGGGTGGTGCGTGCAGGAGGCGGTAGGTGGTGGGGTGGTTGGTCCAGGGGTGGGCGACGTGGCCGTGTCGCTTGCCTATGTGTGTGCGTGCAGGGGCTGGGGATCGTGGCCAGGGTGTGGGGTGGTTGGCGGACGCAGCAAGCGGGGTGGGGCCAGGGTGCGTGGGTCGTCACGAGAGTGGGGTGGCGTGTGGGCGCGGTGCACTGCGCGTGCATGTGCGGTGTGCATGTGCACGCTGTGCATTGCACGGCTGCTGCATGCGCGGCGTGCGGCTACAGCACTACTGCGTGGCTGGCGGCGGCAGGGTAGGAACTAGGTGGAGGTGGATAGGGTTAGGGCAGGCTAGGGTTTTTATGGTGGGGTGGTAGGTAGCTGGCTGCTAGGCCTTGGGCCTAGCGGCTGACTGCCTCCCCCACAAAAATATTTATTTTTACTTATTTTATTTTTAGAAAGGATTTTATAAATTGTGTTTTAGATAAATAAAGTTCCGAAAAAGACCGGGGTTTGTATTTCGAAATAAAAAAGGGGATATTTAGAAAACAAAGATAGGCTTTTCGAAGATAATTTTTGACAAACATATGCATGATGACGACGAGGCTCAAATGCAATGTGGCATGATGACATGAGGATGCAGTCATGATGATGCAATGTACAAAAACACAGCGATTTTCTAGTAGTGGTTTTAGTGGGGCGCCACATGTGGCCTGTGGGAGGAACAAACATCCAATGATACTGCTGGATCCATATGTGGTTTGTGAGAAGAACACACATGCAATGACACTGGTGGATCCATGTGTGGTCTGTGGGAAGAACACACATGCAATGACTCTAGATGTGGTTCATGAAAATAGCAGACATGCGATGACACCGGTGGATCCTTACGTGGTTTGTGAGAACAACACACATCCAATGACACCGATGGATCCTAACGCAGTCTGTGAAAAGAACACACATGCAATGACACTGGTGGATCCATATGTGGTTTGTGAGAAGGACACACATGCAATGACACTAGTGGATCCATATGTGGTTTGTGAGAAGGACACACATGCAATGACACTAGTGGATCCATGTGTGGTTCAGGGGAATAAGACACATGCAATGACACTGGTTCTATGTGGTTTGTGAAAAGAATAGACATATAATGACTCTAACTGTGGTTAATGAAAAGAGCAGACATGCTATGACACTGGTGGATCCATGTGTGGTTAATGAGAAGAACACACATGCAATGACACTGGTTGTAGTTCATGATATAGTTTGCGAGAAGAACACACATGCAATGACTCTAGATGTGGTTCATGGGAAGAACAGACATGCAGTGACTCTAACTGTGGTTAATGAAAAGAGCAGACATGCGAGGACTCTAGTTGTGGTTCATGAGAAAGAACACAGATCCAATGACTCTAGATGTGGTTCATGAGAAGAACACACATCCAATGACACTGGTGGATCCATGTGTGGTCTGTGAGAGGATCACACATGCAATGACTCTAACTGTGGTTCATGAAAAGAGCAGACATGCAATGATACCGGTGGATCCATATGTGGTCTGTGGGAGGAACACACATCCAATGACACTATTGGATCCATATGTGGTTTGTGATAAGACCACACATGCAATGACACTGGTGGATCCATGTGTGGTCTGTGGGAAGAACACACATGCAATGACTCTAGATGTGGTTCATGAAAAGGGCAGACATGCAATGACACCGGTGGGTCCTTACGTGGTTTGTGAGAAGAACACACATGCAATGACACCGGTGGATCCTTACGTGGTCTGTGAAAAGAACACACATGCAATGACACTGGTGATTCCATATGTGGTTTGCGAGAAGGACACACATGCAATGACACTGGTGGATCCATATGTGGTTTATGAGAAGGATACACATGCAATGACACTGGTGGATCCATGTGTGGTTCATGGGAATAACACACATGCAATGACACTAGTTCTATGTGGTTTGTGAAAAGAATAGACATATAATGACTCTAACTATGGTTAATGAAAAGAGCAGACATGCTATGACACAGGTGGATCCATGTGTGGTTAATGAGAAGAACACACATGCAATGACACTGGGTGTGGTTCATGATATAGTTTGCGAGAAGAACACACATGCAATGACTCTAGTTGTGGTTCATGGGAAGAACAGACATGCATCTCTAACTGTGGTTAATGAAAAGAGCAGACATGCGAGGACTCTAGCTATGGTTCATGAGAAAGAACACAGATCCAATGACTCTAGCTGTGGTTCATGAAAAGAACACACATCCAATGACACTGGTGGATCCATGTGTGGTCTGTGAGAGGATCACACATGCAATGACTCTAACTGTGGTTCATGAAAGAGCAGACATGCAATGATACCGGTGGATCCATATGTGGTCTGTGGGAGGAACACACATCCAATGACACTATTGGATCCATATGTGGTTTGTGATAAGACCACACATGCAATGACACTGGTGGATCCATGTGTGGTCTGTGCGAAGAACACACATGCAATGACTCTAGATGTGGTTAATGAAAAGGGCAGACATGCAATGACACCGGTGGGTCCTTACGTGGTTTGTGAGAAGAACACACATGCAATGACACCGGTGGATCCTTACGTGGTCTGTGAAAAGAACACACATGCAATAACAGTGGTGGATCCATATGTGGTTTGCGAGAAGGACACACATGCAATGACACTGGTGGATCCATATGTGGTTTATGAGAAGGACACACATGCAATGACACTGGTGGATCCATGTGTGGTTCATGGGAATAACACACATGCAATGACACTAGTTCTATGTGGTTTGTGAAAAGAATAGACATATAATGACTCTAACTGTGGTTAATGAAAAGAGCAGACATGCTATGACACAGGTGGATCCATGTGTGGTTAATGAGAAGAACACACATGCAATGACACTGGGTGTGGTTCATGATATAGTTTGCGAGAAGAACACACATGCAATGACTCTAGCTGTGGTTCATGGGAAGAACAGACATCCAGTGACTCTAACTGTGGTTAATGAAAAGAGCAGACATGTGACGACTCTAGCTGTGGTTCATGAGAAACAACACAGATCCAATGACTCTAGCTGTGGTTCATGAGAAGAACACACATCCAATGACACTGGTGGATCCATGTGTGGTCTGTGAGAGGATCACACATGCAATGACTCTAACTCTGGTTCATGAAAAGAGCAGACATGCAATGATACCGGTGGATCCATGTGTGGTCTGTGGGAGGAACACACATCCAATGACACTGTTGGATCCATATGTGGTTTGTGATAAGACCACACATGCAATGACACTGGTGGATCCATGTGTGGTCTGTGGGAAGAACACACATGCAATGACTCTAGATGTGGTTCATGAAAAGGGCAGACATGCAATGACACCGGTGGGTCCTTACGTGGTTTGTGAGAAGAACACACATGCAACGACACCGGTGGATCCTTACGTGGTCTGTGAAAAGAACACACATGCAATGACACTGGTGGATCCATATGTGGTTTGCGAGAAGGACACACATGCAATGACACTAGTGGATCCATGTGTGGTTCATGGGAAGAACACACATGCAATGACACTGGTGATATGTGGTTTCTGAAAAGAACAGACATGCAATGACTCTAACTGTGATTAATGAAAAGAGCAGACATGCAATGACACTGGTTGATTCATGTGTGGTTAATGTGAAGAACACACATGCAAGGACACTGGGTGTGGTTCATGATATGGTTTGCGAGAAGAACACACATGCAATGACTCTAGCTATGGTTCATGGGAAGAACACACATGCAATGAGTCTAGTGTATCCTTATGTCGTTTGTGACAAGAACACACATGCAATGACTCTAGCTGTGCTTCATGGAAAGAACACACATTCAATGACTCTAGTTGTGGTTCATGAGAAGAACACACATCCAATGACACTGGTGGATCCATGTGTGGTCTGTGAGAGGATCACACATGCAATGACTCTAACTGAGGTTCATGAAAAGAGAAGACATGCAATGACACCGGTGGGTCCATGTGTGGTCTGTGGGAGGAACACACATCCAATGACACTGTTGGATCCATATGTGTATTGTGAGAAGAACACACATGCAATGACACTGGTGGATCCATGTGTTGTCTGTGGGAAGAAAACACATGCAGTGACTCTAGATGTGGTTCATGAAAAGAGAAAACATGCGATTTCACCGGTGGATCCTTACGTGGTTTGTGAGAAGAACACACATCCAATGACACTAGTGGATCCTTACGTGGTATCTGAAAAGAACACACATGCAATGACACTGGTGGATCCATATGTGGTTTGTGAGAAAGACACACATGCAATGACACTGGTGGATCCCTATGTGGTTTGTGAGAAGGACACACATGCAATGACACTGGTGGATCCATATGTGGTTAATGAGAAGAACACACATGCAATGACACTAGGTGTGGTTCATGATATGGTTTGCGAGAAGAACACACATGCAATGCCTCTAGCTGTGGTTCATGGGAAGAACACACATGCAATGAGTCTGGTGTATCCTTATGTGGTTTGTGACAAGAACACACATGCAATGACTCTAGTTGTGGTTGATGGAAAGAACACACATCCAATGACTCTAGCTGTGGTTCATGAGAAAACCACACATCCAATGACACTGGTGGATCCATGTGTGGTCTATGAGAGGATCACACATGTAGTGACTGTAACTGTGGTTCATGAAAATAGAAGACATGCAATGACACTGGTGGATCCATGTGTGGTATGTGGTAGGAACACACATCCAATGACACTACTGGATCCATATGTGTATTGTGAGAAGAACACACATGCAATGACTCTAGATGTGGTTCATGAAAAGAGCAAACATGCGATGACACCGGTGGATCCTTACGTGGTTTGTGAGAAGAACACACATCCAATCACACTGGTGGATCCTTACATGGTATGTGAAAAGAACACACATGCAATCACACTGGTGGATCCATATGTGGTTTGTGAGAAGGACACACATGCAATGACACTAGTGGATCCATATGTGGTTTGTAAGAAGGACACACATGCAATGACACTAGTGGATCCATGTGTGGTTCATGATATGGTTTGTGAGAAGAACACACATGGAATGACTCTAGCTGTGGTTCATGGGAAGAGCACACATGCAATGAGTCTAGTGTATCCTTATGTGGTTTATGAGCGGAACACACAAGCAAGGACTCTAGCTGTGGTTCATGGAAAGAACACACATCCAATGACTAGCTGTGGTTCATAAGAAGAAAACACATCCAATGACACTGGTGGATCCATGTGTGGTCTGTGAGAGGATCACACATGCAATGACTCTAACTGTGGTTCCTGAAAAGAGTAGACATGCAATGACACCGGTGGATCCATGTGCGGTATGTGGGAGGAACACACATCCAATGACACTAATGGATCCATAAGTGGTTTGTGAGAAGAACACACATGCAATGACACTGGTGGATCCATGTGAGGCATGTGGGAAGAACACACATTCAATGACTCTAGATGTGGATCATGAAAAGAGCAGACAGGCGATGACACGGTGGATCCTTACGTGGTTTGTGAGAGGAAAAAACATCCAATGACACCGGTGGATCCTTACGTGGTCTGTGAAAAGAACACACATGCAATGACACTAGTGGATCCATAGGTGGTTTGTGAGAAGGACACACATGCAATGACACTGGTGGATCCATATGTGGTTTGTGAGAAGGAAACACATGCAGACACTGTTGGATACATGTGTGGTTCATGGGAAGAAACACATGCAATGACACTGGTGATATGTGGTTTGTGAAAAGAACAGACATGCAATGACTCCAACTGTGGTTAATGAAAAGAGCAGACATGCAATGACACTTTTGGATCCATGTGTGGTTAATGTGAAGAACTCACATGCAATGACACTAGGTGTTGTTCATGATATGGTTTGCGAGAAGAACACACATGCAATGACTCTAGCTGTGTTCACGGGAAGAACACACATACAATGAGTCTGGTGTATACTTATGTGGTTTATGAGCGGAACATACATGCAAGGACTCTAGCTATGGTTCATGGAAAGAACACACATCCAATGACTCTAGCTGTGGTTCATGAGAAGAACACACATCCAATGACACGGGTGGTTCCATGTGTGGTCTATGAGAGGATCACACATGCAATGAATCTAACTGTGGTTCATGAAAAGAGTAGACATGCAATGACACCGGTGGATCCATGTGTGGTATGTGGGAGGAACACAGATCAAATGACAATACTGGATCCATATGTGGTTTGTGAGAAGAACACACATGCAATGACACTGGTGGATCCATGTGAGGTCTGTGGGAAGAACACACATTCGATGACTCTAGATGTGGTTCATGAAAAGAGCAGACATGCGATGACACCGGTGGATCCTTACGTGGTTTGTGAGAGGAACAAACATCCAATGACACTGATGGATCCTTACGTGGTCTATGAAAAGAACACACATGCAATGACACTGGTGGACCCATATGTGGTTTGTGAGAAAGACACACATGCAATGACACTGGTGGATCCATATGTGGTTTGTGAGAAGGACACACATGCAATGACACTGGTGGATCCATATGTGGTTTGTGAGAAGGAAACACATGCAGACACTGTTGGATACATGTGTGGTTCATGGGAAGAAACACATGCAATGACACTAGTGATATGTGGTTTGTGAAAAGAACAGACATGCAATGACTCCATCTGTGGTTAATGAAAAGATCAGACATGCAATGACACTTTTGGATCCATGTGTGGTTAAGGAGAAGAACACACATGCAATGACACTGGGTGTGGTTCATCATATAGTTTGCGAGAAGAACACACATGCAATGACTCTAGCTGTGGTTCATGGGAAGAACAGACATGCATCTCTAACTGTGGTTAATGAAAATAGCAGACATGCTAGGACTCTAGCTGTGGTTCATGAGAAAGAACACGGATCCAATGACTCTAGCTGTGGTTCATGAAAAGAACACACATCCAATGACACTGGTGGATCCATGTGTGGTCTGTGAGAGGATCACACATGCAATGACTCTAACTGTGGTTCATGAAAAGAGCAGACATGCAATGATACCGGTGGATCCATATGTGGTCTGTGGGAGGAACACACATCCAATGACACTATTGGATCCATATGTGGTTTGTGATAAGACCACACATGCAATGACACTGGTGGATCCATGTGTGGTCTGTGGGAAGAACACACATGCAATGACTCTAGATGTGGTTCATGAAAAGGGCATACATGCAATGACACCGGTGGGTCCTTACGTGGTTTGTGAGAAGAACACACATGCAATGACACCGGTGGATCCTTACATGGTCTGTGAAAAGAACACACATGCAATGACACTGGTGGATCCATATGTGGTTTGCGAGAAGGACACACATGCAATGACACTGGTGGATCCATATGTGGTTTATGAGAAGGACACACATGCAATGACACTGGTGGATCCATGTGTGGTTCATGGGAATAACACACATGCAATGACACTAGTTCTATGTGGTTTGTGAAAAGAATAGACATATAATGCCTCTAACTGTGGTTAATGAAAAGAGTAGACATGCTATGACACAGGTGGATCCATGTGTGGTTAATGAGAAGAACACACATGCAATGACACTGGGTGTGGTTCATGATATAGTTTGCGAGAAGAACACACATGCAATGACTCTAGTTGTGATTCATGGGAAGAACAGACATGCAATGAGTCTAGTGTATCCTTATGTCGTTTGTGACAAGAACACACATGCAATGACTCTAGCTGTGCTTCATGGAAAGAACACACATCCAATGACTCTAGTTGTGGTTCATGAGAAGAACACACATCCAATGACACTGGTGGATCCATGTGTGGTCTGTGAGAGGATCACACATGCAATGACTCTAACTGTGGTTCATGAAAAGAGAAGACATGTAATGACACCGGTGGGTCCATGTGTGGTCTGTGGGAGGAACACACATCCAATGACACTGTTGGATCCATATGCGTATTGTGAGAAGAACACACATGCAATGACACCGGTGGATCCATGTGTTGTCTGTGGGAAGAAAACACATGCAATGACTCTAGATGTGGTTCATGAAAATAGAAAACATGCGATGACACCGGTGGATCCTTACGTGGTTTGTGAGAAGAACACACATCCAATGACACTGGTGGATCCTTACGTGGTATCTGAAAAGAACACACATGCAATGACACTGGTGGATCCATATGTGGTTTGTGAGAAAGACACACATGCAATGACACTGGTAGCTCCATATGTGGTTTGTGAGAAGGACACACATGCAATGACACTGGTGGATCCATGTGTGGTTCATGGGAACAACACACATGCAATGACACTGGTAATATGTGGTTTGTGAAAAGAACAGACATGCAATGACTCTAACTGTGGTTAATGAAAAGAGCAGACATGCAATGGCACTGGTGGATGCATATGTGGTTAATGAGAAGAACACACATGCAATGACACTAGGTGTGGTTCATGATATGGTTTGCGAGAAGAACACACATCCAATGCCTCTAGCTGTGGTTCATGGGAAGAAGACACATGCAATGAGTCTGGTGTATCCTTATGTGGTTTATGACAAGAACACACATGCAATGACTCTAGTTGTGGTTCATGCAAAGAACACACATCCAATGACTCTAGCTGTGGTTCATGAGAAAACCACACATCCAATGACACTGGTGGATCCATGTGTGGTCTGTGAGAGGATCACACATGCAATGACTCTAACTGTGGTTCATGAAAATAGAAGACATGCAATGACACCGGTGGATCCATCTTGGTATGTGGTAGGAACACACATCCGATGACACTACTGGATCCATATGTGGTTTGTGAAAAGAACAGACATGCAATGACACTGGTGGATCCACGTGAGGTCTGTGGAAAGAACACACATGCAATGACTCTAGATGTGGTTCATGAAAAGACCAAACATCCGATGACACCGGTGGATCCTTACATGGTTTGTGAGAAGAATACACATCCAATGACACTGGTGGATCCTTACGTGGTATTTGAAAAGAACACACATGCAATGACACTGGTGGATCCATATGTGGTTTGTGAGAAGGACACACATACAATGACACTGGTGGATCCATATGTGGTTTGTGAGAAGGACACACATGCAATGATAGTGGTGGATCCATGTGTGGTTCATGATATGGTTTGCGAGAACAACACACATGCAATGAGTCTGGTGTATCCTTATGTGGTTTATGAGCGGAACACACATGCAAGGACTCTAGATGTGGTTCATGGAAAGAACACACATCCAATGACTCTAGTTGTGGTTCATAAGAAGAACACACATCCAATGACACTGGTGGATCCATGTGTGGTCTGTGAGAGGATCACACATGCAATGACTATAACTATGGTTCATGAAAAGAGTAGACATGCAATTACACTGGTGGATCCATGTGCGGTATGTGGGAGGAACACACATCCAATGACACTAATGGATCCATATGTGGTTTGTGAGAAGAACACACATGCAATGACACTGGTGGATCCATGTGAGGTATGTGGGAAGAACACACATTCAATGACTCTAGATGTGGTTCATGAAAAGAGCAGACATGCGATGACACTGGTGGATCCTTACGTGGTTTGTGAGAGGAAAAAACATCCAATGACACCGGTGGATCCTTACGTGGTCTGTGAAAAGAACACACATGCAATGACACTAGTGGATCCATAGGTGGTTTGTGAGAAGGACACACATGCAATGACACTGGTGGATCCATATGTGGTTTGTGAGAAGGAAACACATGCAGACACTGTTGGATACATGTGTGGTTCATGGGAAGAAACACATGCAATGACATTGGTGATATGTGGTTTGTGAAAAGAACAGACATGCAATGACTCCAACTGTGGTTAATGAAAAGAGCAGACATGCAATGACACTTTTGGATCCATGTGTGGTTAATGTGAAGAACACAGATGCAATGACACTAGGTGTGGTTCATGATATGGTTTGCGAGAAGAACACACATGCAATGACTCTGGCTGTGGTTCACGGGAAGAACACACATACAATGAGTCTGGTGTATCCTTATGTGGTTTATGAGCGGAACACACATGCAAGGAATCTAGCTATGGTTCATGGAAAGAACACACATCCAATGACTCTAGCTGTGGTTCATGAGAAGAACACACATCCAATGACACTGGTGGTTCCATGTGTGGTCTGTGAGAGGATCACACATGCAATGACTCTAACTGTGGTTCATGAAAAGAGTAGACATGCAATGACACCGGTGGATCCATGTGTGGTATGTGGTAGGAACAGACATCAAATGACACTACTGGATCCATATGTGGTTTGTGAGAAGAACACACATGCAATGACACTAGTGGATCCATGTGAGGTCTGTGGGAAGAAGACACATGAAATGACTCTAGATGTGGTTCATGAAAAGAGCAGACATGCGATGACACCGGTGGATCCATGTGTGGTCTATGAGAGGAACACGCATCCAATGACACCGGTGGATCCTTACGTGGTTTGTGAGAAGAACACATATGCAATGACACTGGTGGATCCATATGTGGTTTGTGAGAAGGACACACATGCAATGACACTGGTGATATGTGGTTTTTGAAAAGAATAGACATGCAATGACTCTAACTGTGGTTAATGAAAAGAGCAGACATGCAATGACACTGGTGGATCCATGTGTGGTTAATGAGTAGAACACACATGCAATGAACTCTAGTGGGTCCATGTGGTTTGTGAGAAGAACACACATCCAATGAACTCTAGTGGATCTATCTTGGCATAATTTGATGTATGCCACGATGTATTTCATTGTACAAGACACTCACTCTCCATTTTTATACTATTCAGTTTTGCCCTTGGTTTTATGTGGTACTACTCAATTTTGCCCCCTCTCTATCTTTCGTAGAAGCACAAACCTGTGCTCACCCTGTCTGCTATTCCCTGATTGGTTGTCACAGTTGTCACGCGGATCGTGCGCACCTATTGTTGATTCTGTGTGATCCAACAATGATCGTTGCACACGTCGTGCCCTTCGCAATACAATGTGAGACAGCACGGATGTGTCCCTCAGCGAGACTTCTATAAGAAGGAACACAATGCCGTCCATGGAAAAAGTCATCGAGCGATCATGTCATGTTTAATCAAGTCTGAAAAGGCTACTACTGCTACTACTACGCCACAACGCATGCATCATCGAGTGCACGGTCGTCGATGGACAGCTGCAATTTAGTGCCACTTGATTCTAATAAGACATATCCCATTTTTTACGCAGCGGCTCTCAATCGCCAATTTTAGGGCCGTGTCAAACTTCGTACATAGAAATTGTGTGTGCGCCCTTTGCATGCGGCTCAATACAGAACTGCCATGCATGGCCCAAGAAAACAATGTGACGTACCATGCGCGTGTCGCGGTGCCCGGTGTAGTAGACTGCGTGGCGCGTTGCACGGTGGTGCAACGAAACGTTCCTTGCTTCCATCCACCTTAACTATAGAGCCCCTCTCCGCACACCCACTCCCACTCTCGCTCACTGTCCCCACGCAACCCTCTCCACTGTCCCACCAGCATACGCAAACTCCCGAGAATACCCCGTCCGTGCTGGCGATGGCCGAGGAGGATAAGGTGGCCATCGCCGCCTCCGTGGCCGCCGGTGAGGAGGCCCCCGTCTCCTCGCCGGTCCCCCTCAACGCGTTGAAAGCAGCCGACATCCCTGTCCAGGCCCAGTCGAGGAATCGATGGCAGTTGTCGTTCCCGTCCAGGCCCCCGTCCCCACTACCGATGGAGCCGCCGAAGAGGAGCCCCCCGCTAGCGAGGAGGCCCCTGCCGGTCACAAGCAGATCACACAATTCTTGGGCACCTACGATCCAAATAAGTACATCGCTTCGCTAAAACCCTACAACACCAGCATCGATGACCCATGGTCGGAGGTAACTAGGGTTTGCTCCCCTCCCCTGATTCATCTACCGTTCCCATCGTTGGATGCTAGATCTGGGTTTATTAGGATTCGCTTGTTCACATTTCGATTGCTCGATCTTCTTACATCATCTACTCCCCCATTTTCCTTTTCTTCAAATAGGTTTCTGGTAGCGACGTCTGTAGCGATGACGAGTCCATTCCCACCAGGGCTAATTAGGTGTTGAGGAGGCTGCGAGCCGCCTAGTACAACGACTTCCTCAGGCGCGGCGAGTACATCTGCCCCTTCCGCAAGGGGATCGCCTATTGTTGGGTGAGTCACGTCGGCGACACCGACTTCAACACCTTACTGAAGCATGCAGAGGCCACGGGCTCTAGCATCCACAAAGGTTGTAAGCGCGAGATCGTGAACATCAACGCCTACATCACTGAACACCGGGCTCTCGGCATTCACCTCCAAAACCTCCAGCGGGTGGCCATCAAAGAGGGTTGCATGTCTCCAATCAGGCCCAAGGCCCCCAAGATCAAGGAAATGGGAAGCAAGAAGTAGTGGAGGCGACAGAGGGAGGTGGAGGCGCTGGCAAATGAATGGGTTGGATGTCTCCTTGAATGTATCTGCATCTGCGGCGGCTGCTGCTTCTAAGTAGCTTCTTTTGATTTTCTATATTTTTCTTGCATCATATTTCTGGCTGAATGCATCGAACCTCGTTAAGCAACCTACTTTCTATCGCTATATCCTATTTAGTTGCGCATAGCTATATCTACATTTGTTTTGTTTTCTGAATGAATGTATTCTGCCTGGTGTGATTTGCTGCTCTAGATTTGCTACCTGATCGGAGGCAAAAAGAGGTCCAAAAGGGAACGAATTATCGAAGAGAGAATCTTATCTAGATTTTCTACCAATTTGGGCAAAATGAAAAATATCTGTTTATCGAGAGAGGAAAAGGGTACTCTTTCAAACTGCCAGTTAACGAGCTACCATCTTGACGAGGCCCGATCTTGACGTCTCCCTCTACAAGAAGGAACACGATACCGTCCATGGAAAAAGTCGTCGAGCGGTCATGTCACGTTTAATCAAGTCTGAAAAGCCTACTACTACTACTACTACTACTACTACTACTACTACTACTACTACTACTACTACTACTACGCCACAACACATCCGGCATCGAGTGCACGGTCGTCGATGGACAGCTACAATTTAATGCCACTTGAATTCAATAATACACATCCCATTTTTTACGCAGCAGCTCTCAATCCCACTTCCAACTAGAGCCCACCGTAAGAAGCTTGCACGTGCTAGACGGAGGCCGAACAGCTGAGCTCGACTAGACCGAACGTCTCTGGTTTCATCGAGTCACTTGCAGCCATCAACACATCCCTTTACCGAATCTATCACAACCCCACAAATCTTGCCGTACAGCCACCTACCTTCCCCTCTACATTTCCACTTTTAACTATCGCCAATTTTAGGTCCGTGTCAAACTTCGTACATAGAAATTGTGTGTGAGCCATTTGCATGCAGCTCAATATAGAACTGCCATGCATGGCCCGGGAAAAAAACGTGACGTACCGTGCACGTGTCGCGGTGCACGGTGCAGTAGACTGCGCGGCGCGTTGCACGGTGGTGCAACGAAACGTGTCTTGATTCCATCCACCTTAACTATAGAGCCCCTCTCCAACACCCACTCCCACTCTCGCTCACTGTCCCACGCAACCCTCTCCACTGTCCCACCAGCATCCGCCAACTCCCGAGAATACCCCGTCTGCGCCGGCGATGGCCGAGGAGGATAAGGTGACCATCATCGCCTCCGTGGCCGCCGGCTAGGAGGCCTCCGTCTCCTCGCCGATCCCCCTAGACGCGTTGAAAGAAGGCGCCGTCCCTGTCCAGGCCCCAGTCGAGGCATTGATGGCAGCTGCCGTTCCCGTCCAGGCCCCTGTCCCCGCTACCGACGGAGCCGCCGAAGAGGAGCCCCCGCTGGCGAGGAGGCCCCGGCCGGTCACAAGAAGATCACGCACTTCAATGGCACCTATGATCCAGATAAGTACATCGCTCCGCTGAACCCCTAGGACACAGGCATCGACGACCCATGGTCGGAGGTAACTAGGGTTTGCTCCCCTCCCCTAGTTCTTATATCATTCCCATTGTTGGATGCTAGATCTTGGTTTATTAGGATTCGCTTGTTCGCATTTCGATTGCTCGATCTTCTTACATCATCTACTCCCCCATTTTCCTTTTCTTCCAATAGGTTTCGGACAGCGACGTTTGCAGCGATGACGAGTCCATTCACACCAAGGCTCGTCCGCTGCTGAGGAGGTTGCGGGCCAGCTAGTACGACACCTTCTTTAGGGGCCCCTACTAAAACTGCCCCATCCGCAAGGGGATCGCCTACTGCTGGGTGAGTCACGCCGGCGGCACCGACTTCAACACCTTACTAAAGCATGTAGAGGCCGCGGGCTCCGGCATCCACAAAGGCAGCAAGCACGAGATCATGAACATCAACGCCTACATCGCTGAACACCGGGCTCTCGGCATTCACCTCCGAAACCTCCAACGGGTGGCCATCAAAGAGGGTCGCATGCCTCCAATCAGGCCCAAGGCCCCCAAGATGAAGGGACTAGGCAACAAGAAGTGGCGGAGGCGCCAGAGGGAGGTGGAGGCGCTGGCAAATGAACGGGTTGGATGTCTCCTTGAATGTATCTGCATCTACGGCGGCTGCTGCTGCTAAGTATCTTCTTTTGATTTTCTATATTTTGCTTGCATCATATTTCTGGCTGAATGCATCGATGCTCATTAAGCAACCTACTTTCTATCGCTATATCCTATTTAGTTGTGCATAGCTATATCTACATTTGTTTTGTTTTCTGAATGAATGTATTCTGCCTGGTGTGATTTGCTGCTCTAGATTTGCTACCTGATCGGAGGGAAAAAGAGGTCCAAAAGGGAACAAATTATCGAAGAGAGAATCTTATCTAGATTTTCTACCAATTTGGGCAAAATGAAACATATCTATTTAGTGAGAGAGGAAAAGGGTACTCTTTCAAACTGCCAGTTAACGAGCTACCATCTTAACGAGGCCCGATCTTGACGTCTCCCTCTACAAGAAGGAACACGATACCGTCCATGGAAAAAGTCGTCGAGCGGTCATGTCACGTTTAAATCAAGTCTAAAAAGCCTACTACTACTACTACTACTACTACTACTACTACTACTACTACTACTACTACTACTACTACTACTACTACTAGGCCACAACAAATGCGGCATCGAGTGCACGGTCGTCGATGGACAGCTGCAATTTATTGCCACTTGATTATAATAAGACACATCCCATTTTTTACACAGCGGCTCTCAATCTTACTTCCAACTGGGGCCCACCGTAAGAAGCTTGCACGTGCTAGCCGGAGGCCGAACAGCTGAGCTCGACTAGACCGAACGTCTCCGGCTTCATCGAGTCACTTGCAGCCATCAACACATCCCTTTACCGAATCTATCACAACCCCACAAATCTCGCCGTACAGCCACCTACCTTCCCCTCTACATTTCCACTTTTAACTATCGCCAATTTTAGGGCCGTGTCAAACTTCGTACATATAAATTGTGTGTTCTCCCTTTGCATGCGGCTCAATACAGAACTGCCATGCACGGCCCGGGAAAAAAACGTGACGTACCGTGCGCGTGTCGCGGTGCACGGTGGTGCAACGAAACGTGTCTTGATTCCATCCACCTTAACTATAGAGCCCCTCTCCACACACCCACTCCCACTCTCGCTCACTGTCCCACGCAACCCTGTCCACTATCCCACCAGCATCCGCAAACTCCCGAGAATACCCCATCCGCGCTGGCGATGGCCGAGGAGGATAAGGTGGCCATCGTCGCCTCCGTGGCCGCCGGCGAGGAGGCCCCCGTCTCCTCGCCGGTCCCCCTCGACGTGTTGAAAGCAGCCGCTGTCCCTTTCTAGGCCCCAGTCGAGGCATTGATGGCAGTCGCCGTTCCCGTCCAGGCCCCCGTCCCCGCTACCGACGGAGCCGCCGAAGAGGAGCCCCCCGCTGGCGTGGAGGCCCCCGCCGGTCACAAGCAGATCACGCACTTCTATGGCACCTACGATCCAGATAAGTACATCGCTCCGCTGAACCCCTATGACACCGGCATCGACGACCCATGGTCAGAGGTAACTAGGGTTTGCTTCCCTCCCCTAGTTCTTCTATCGTTCCCATCGTTCGATGCTAGATCTTGGTTTATTAGGATTCGCTTGTTCGCATTTCAATTGGTCCATCTTCTTACATCATCCACTCCCCAATTTTCCTTTTCTTCCAATAGGTTCCCGGCAACGACTTTTGCAGCGATGAAGAGTCCATTCACACCAAGGCTCGTCAGGTGCTGAGGAGGTTGCGGGCCAGCCAGTACGACACCTTCTTTAGTGGCCCTACTACAGCTGCCCCTTTCGCAAGGGGTTGGCCTACTGCTTGATGGGTCGCGCCGGCGACACCGACTTGAACACCTTACTGAAGCATGTAGAGGCCGCGGGCTCCGGCATCCACAAAGGCGGCAAGCGCGAGACCGTGAACATCAACGCCTACATCGCTGAACACAAGGCTCTCTGCATTCACCTCCGAAACCTCCAGCGGGTGGCCATCAAAGAGGGTCACATGCCTCCAATCAGTCCCAAGGCCCCCAAGTCCAAGAAACTGGGCAGCAAGAAGTGGAGGAAGCGCCGGAGGGAGGAGGCAGAGGCGCGGGCGCTTGCAGGATCTGCCTGCAGCTTCTTCTAGTTATATCCTATTTCTGGCTGAATGCATCGAACCTTGTTAAGAAACCTACTTTCTATCGATATATCCTATTTAGCTGCGCACAGCTATATCTACATTTGTTTCATTTTCTAAATAAATGTATTCTGCCTGGTGTGATTTGCTGCTCTGGATTTGCTACCTAATCGGAGGAAAAAAGAGGTCCAAAAGGGAACGAATTATCGAAGTGAGAATCTTCTCTAGATTTGCTAAAAATTTGGGCAAAATGAAACATATATGTTTAGCGAGAGAGGAAAAGGGCACTCTTTCAAACTGCCAGTTAACAAGCTACCATTTTGACAAGCTACAAGACACATACATAAACATAACACAGCAAGGGTTAAATTTATTTTACTAGTATCACTTGAGGCGCTAGACATCTTGGCAAGCTAACTGAGTTCCACAAAACAGAAACATAACACTAACAAGTAAAATTTAATTCACTTCTCATCAGACCACTTGAGGCGCTTGCCATTGTTCCTAGGTGACAAACTACGACCATTCCAGGTACTCCACAACTCACGAAATGCTTCGTCCCACCTGGGATCTGACTTGGCTTCCCTATCTTCAGCGTCCTGCGGCACAATTAGCGGTGCATCACAGGCCTGATTATTGCCGCTAGGAGATGTTGCCTCTCTATTTGCTGCATTAGATGCAGCCTCTCTGTCAGCCGCTTCTGCTTTAGCTGCAAGCTCTCTTCTAGCTGCTTCTGCAGCATCTTTGTCAGTTGCTTCAGATGCAGCCATTTTCTTTGCATATGCAGCTTCAAACTTAGCTATTCTGCATTTTCTACAAAGGGCTCGCCTAAGCTCGTCTTCCCTCTTGAAAATAGGGCAAAACACAAGGTAACATAGAAAAAATGGATCTTCTTGTACAGCTGGTAGGTCACGTAAGCATATATGGCTGCATACTTCAGGTTTATATCAGACAACGGCCACTCATCCCAGAAATCGTGCCTATCCATAGGGAAATCTTCCTTCATTTTGTCGTACCACTCATCGAGGATTCTAGTTGCGAGTGATGCCATTCCATCCTTCCTCGAGCCCCCTAGGATCTTGACAAGACTCTGAATATCGATCCAGTTGTGTGCAGGAATTATAATTTCCTCTTGATAAAATTTCGAAAAATCAGTTCTTGTGTCGACAGCGCAGAAAACAATTCCCTTTCCTACAAGGAACTGGCGCAGCGCCGGACATTTCCTGTCAGTCCTGAAAGTATATAGTTTATCATCACCAAAATTTGTAACTACAAATATTTTGTCAATGCAAGATCATCATCTCAATATAATTTTGAAAAGTTTAGTAAATGCAAGATCAAGACTCTCAACATTGTATTGTCATAATGTATTTGGTTTTGCTATTTCTCAGTCGAGTGAACGAGTTGCACATTTCTTTTAACTGCGGTTGCACTTGTCTTAGGTGATTGAGACTAAAGAAAATCTCAGTCGATTGAGACATAGGCAAACCCTAATTTATTTGGTCCTAAATAAAATCCAGTAGTTGCAAGATGAGCAAGTGGATAAAGAGCAAGAGGAGAAAACCCTAAAATTGGTTAGCTACAGAGAGAAGATCTACAAACCGGGAGAGGTGGTAGATGAGGACGTGTTTCCGCATGGCCATTTCAACGATGGCGACTTCACTCCCTTCATATCGGTGCTCTGGGGTGTACTCGAGGTCCAATCCCACAAACTTGTCCTCGTCTATCCCAATGCAACCCTCATACATCCTCAGGACACGCACCACTATCTCCTCCTCCTTGGTGTAGACAACGTATATCTTCTTATTGCCATGGGTAGTGAAGATTGTCTCTAGAGTGCGTAGATCTTCCATGGTGTCAAGGAGAAGACGGGAAGAAGATAGATGACTGGAAGAAGAAGAGTGGTTTCTGCGATGCAGGGGAACGGTGGAACAGTCAATGCGCTTTTAAGGTAGTGGTTAACGATTGGGACAGAAGTCCAAGGAGAGACGCATGGCGGTGGCCGTTCCAGCTTCTGAGTAAACAAAAAATAATTATAACACCGATACATGCGCCCTGTTTTGTCACGTCAATACACTGGGTAGGGGGTGGGCAGGTGGTGTTGTCATATCCACTATGCCAACGCTGCAAGCCTACGTGACAGCCACCCGCCTATGCGACGGGAGCAACATAATGGCGAGAACTAACAGGGGTGCCCAACTTGACGGCCGTTACCCTAATTTTTTGTATTGAAACGTAAAGTTGAATTCGTGCCGAAAAAGACCCTCTGAGTATTTGGCACACCAACTGTAGTCATCCCGGCTGATTTTAGGGAACTTGGGTACCGCGTTGCCTGTACACCCCAACTTTCGGGCCGAAAAATTATATTCTTCTCAAAACCATGGGCACCGACGGATTCTACATGCCTCCTGTCGGATAGCCAGTCTCCCACGGTTAACAACCTGGTCGTACCATGTCATGCACACAA